>CAUYLG010037875.1:0-66866 GCA_963573385.1 Cacajao melanocephalus
TAGCAGTTTTATTTACAGGAGCCAAGGCCAGCAGTTATTGTGAGGAGAATGGGGCAGCCGTTACAACTTATTTTAAAACACAACTTTGTCTTTTATAAAATAGTGTTGTTCAGGTTCTAACTTTAGGCCAGCTATAGCACACAAGTATTAGGCAAATATTGCAAAGTCTGAAAAATCTAAAATCAGAGTGTCCCAAGTATCTGGGGGAAGGGATACTCAACCTGTATTATAGAAAATGGACTTTGAGGCCGGGCACAGTGGATCACGCCTGTAATCCCAGCACTTTGGGAGGCTGAGGCAGGCAGATCATGAGGTCAGGAGATTAAGACCATCCTGGCCAACATGGTGAAACCCCATCTCTACTGAAAATACAAAAACATTAGCTAGGTGTGGTGGCACACGCCTGTAGTCCCAGCTATTCGCAAGGCAGAGGCAGGAGAATTGCTTGAACCCAAAAGACGGAGATTGCAATGAGCCAAGATCGTGCCACTGCACTATAGCCTGGGCGATAGTGTGACACTCCATCGCAAAAAAAAAAAAGAAAAAGAAAATGGATTTTGAAGTTTTTTAGTGCATTATTTGCACCGTATGTGTGCCTAGGGTCTGTTTTCAAGTTCCACTGTTTACTGAGTACAAGACCCAAATCAAAGAGTTACGAAGTCCTACTGTAAGGGATTAATTTGCAGAGTGCTGCCTAAGCATTGATGGGTACCTACTCTTAACGTTATCTGATGCTTTTCTTCTGTTTTGTTAATGTCTGCTGCTAATTTTTCTCCCCTGGCCCCATCCCCCTAGGCCGTGGAGGATATAGAGGTCGTGGAGGCTTTCAGGGGAGAGGCGGAGACCCCAAAAGTGGGGATTGGGTTTGTCCTAATCCGTAAGTTTCTTGTTTACTTTGGTGAGAGTAGGGGTTGGGGTTGGGGTTGGAGGGTACAGAAAGGGGTTCTGAGTCCATTGGAAACTATCTAGGAGCATTATATTTTCCTCCTTTCTTAGGTCATGTGGAAATATGAACTTTGCTCGAAGGAATTCCTGCAATCAATGCAATGAGCCTAGACCAGAGGACTCTCGTCCCTCAGGAGGAGGTAGGTCAGCCTTTTAATAGCGTCTGCATTGTGCTTATCTTCTGACTAGCATTAAGGGGGCTTTCCGTTGTTCTGCTGGCCTCATTGTTTGCATTTCTACCTTGCAGATTTCCGGGGGAGAGGCTACGGTGGAGAGAGGGGCTACAGAGGTCGTGGGGGCAGAGGTGGAGACCGAGGCGGCTATGGTGGAGACAGAAGTGGGGGTGGCTATGGTGGGGACAGAGGCGGCGGCTATGGTGGGGACAGAGGAGGTGGCTATGGAGGAGACCGAGGAGGTGGCTATGGAGGAGATCGAGGTGGCTATGGAGGAGACAGAGGAGGAGGCTATGGCGGAGACCGAGGCGGCTATGGCGGAGACCGAGGAGGTTATGGGGGAGATCGAGGGGGCTATGGAGGAGACAGAAGCCGGGGGGGCTATGGAGGAGACCGTGGTGGTGGCAGTGGCTACGGTGGAGACCGAAGTGGAGGCTATGGAGGAGACAGGAGTGGTGGCGGCTATGGAGGAGACCGAGGTGGGGGTTATGGAGGAGACCGAGGTGGCTATGGAGGCAAAATGGGAGGAAGGTGAGTATTAGAATGCATTTATTAACCTTTTTACCTCACTGCACCTGTATTTAGGGGTTTGAACCACATTTTCTTTCTTTTTTCTTATTGAACCACATTTTCTTAACAATTTTTTTGGAACTTGAATTTCCCATTGGCAATTCTCTCACGATGGAGAAGATAATTTAGTTTCCTGTTTAGCAATTTCTCAAATTTTGTTTTGGAACTTTTTATTGTTTAACTTTAGTTTTTATTGTTTTTTAGAGACAATAAAAATTAAATTTAGTGCTAGAGACAGGGTCTTGCTCTGTCACCCAGGCTAGAGGGCAGTGTATGATCATAGCTCATTGTAACCTCGAACTATTAGACTCAAGCAACACTTCTGTCTCAGTCTCCCAAGTAGCTGGTACTATAGATGTTTGCCACCACATCTGGCCAATTTTTTAATTTTGTGTAGATACAGGGTCACACTTTGTTGCCCAGGCTAGTCTCAAACTCCTGGCCTCAAGTGGTCCTCCTGTCTTGGCCTTCCAAAGTGTTGAGATTACAGGTGTGAGCCACAGCACCTGCTGGAAATGCTTATTCATAAATCTTTGTATTTGTTTGGGTATATCTGTGTATTTTTTTTTTCTCATAGCTAAAGATAATTGAGATTGAGAGATAATAACTTGAAACTATGTGTCAATCAGGAGTTCCTAATCTAAGTGAAGGAACACACCTTTCATTAGGTGGTTCTTTTTTAAATCATATGTACCACCCTGCAGTTGTTTTTCTAGAGATTCTGATAATAGCTTTTCCAGATGAAAACCACTATTGGGAATTCCTTGTGCACATGAATGGTGTAGACACATAAGAAGTTGACGACCAATGATAGAAAGTAACTTCAGTTATTATACTAAGGACCTGTATGCCAGAGGCAGTATAAGGCAGTGAGAATTAGTATAGAATATGGTTAAGAGCATGGATTTGGGAAATTGTCTGGGTTTAAATCCCAACTCCACTTACTAGCTGTGTGGTCTTAGGAAAGTTACTTAATCCTTTGGAGTGTCAGTACTCTTATCTGTAAAATGGGGCTAATAAAACATCCTTTTTAGATTTGTATTAGATTACATTGTACTAGTTACTGGCCCATAGTAAGCACTATGTAATTTTTAGCTATTAGTGATTATTGGTAACCTAATTACCATCTGTTGAACACTTCTTACTGTGTGGCTAATAATGTAAAGTGTTCTATATTCTTTAGTTCAAGTCCTTCCATCATCTCCATGAAGTAGGTATACTTCCCATTTTACAGAGTTAGAGTCATTTAGTGTAACTTTTCTAAGGTCACATAGTAAATGGCAGATCCAGAATTCATACATGTAAGTGCATGCTCATTCCACTATGCCACTCTTCTATTTAGAATGTAAGAGAGTAAAGCAAAGCTTCTTCTAGGAACTCTGTAAATCTTAAAGCTGATAAGTTATACATTTAAGTATCTTCTAGGAGTATAGAAATAAATCGGGCATGATGTCATTCTTTAGAAATTGTCTAGCTGATGCCAATCACTAGTGCTCTGAAGTGTCTGATGCTCCCCCTTGGTAGAAAATTACAATTTAGTCCAGCTCTTTATTTTTCATTCCTAGAAACGACTACAGAAATGATCAGCGCAACCGACCATACTGATGACTGTTTTGAATGTTCCTTTGTCTCTGACATGATCCATAGTGAAATTGCCAGAGTTTTGCCTGCTGCTTTCCTCGTGGCCTCTTCTTGGGTAGTGAAATTAAGTGACATTTGGATTTTTATTTGGGTGGGAGGGCTGGGACTGTTTTTCTTCTAGAAGTGTCCATTGAGATTTCCCTCTTTAGTTTCCAACCTTCTCCCCAACCCTTGGAGCTAAATGCGTTGTAAAATATTGCCAAAATGAAAAGTGTTTTGTAATACTGCAATAAAGGCTGCTTGTTTTTGTGGAGTTTTGTACATATTAGTGCATTGTCTGTCACACTCAGGACTCAGTTACATTAGACTCTAATCCTAAAGAATTAGGAAATGAATTATCCTTCAGTAAATTAAAATGTTACTTTCAACAATATTTATTGAGCTCTTACTGTGTTTAGTGGTTCCCAAGAATGACTCAAGTCAGAATCACCTGAAGAGTTTGTTAGATTACTAGGCTTCCCTGTAGGTCTGCTGGATCAGAACTTGGTGAGGTATGGGGAGCTAGGGCTGGCAATATTTATTTACATCAAGCTTACCAGGTGATTTTGATGCAGTTGTTTAGTATCAGTTTACAGTTGACAACCATTTGTTTAGGGCAGTGTTCCAGATGCTGGGAATATGGAGCTCCAACAAAGAAAGGATTTACAAGCCAGGGTTAAGATGGCAACATATATGTTTGTTTTTTGCTGTTTATTAGAGCACGATTTATTCTACTCTTAACTATGGGTAAGGCACTGGATCAGATTCTAGACACATTGCTGACCAAATAAAGTCGATAAGTGCTCCAGTAAAAAGTACAAGGTGCTTAGAGGGCTGATTTGAAGGATACTAAATTTAATCACATGGGAGTAGGAAAAGTGGAGGGAAGACTAGGAGTTCATTAAGTACAGAAGCTGAGGCGAGAAAATCGTGTTCCCAGCAGGAAACAAATGAACAAATCAGAAGTTAAGAAAAAGACAGAATAGGGAGCAAGATCTGCATTTGAGAATTGTATATAGTTCTTTGTGACTGAAGGAAAGAGTTCAAGGGTGGTCATGCAAAAGAAAAGACTGGAGAGGTAAACAAGCTCTATGACAAGGTCCTTGCATTTCACTTTTTACCTCGCTCCAAATAGTCATTAAAAGATGGTAAATGGGTGTGGCATGATCTGATTTGAGTGGCATCAGTTAGGTGATGATTATGACTGCCTTGTGGGAAGGCTGGACTGGAGACAGCCAGGTGAGGGATTATATTGTCCTGAGGCCCAGTGACTAGGGGAATGAAGATAACTAGATTTGAAAAGTGAGGAGGGAAATTTGACAGGATTTAATTGGATGTCAGAAATAGCAGAGAAGGAAGAGTCTGGTTTCTGGCCTGCATGATTGGGTAGATAACGATGTTCATTAGGAAAGAACATTGGGAAAGGAACAGCTTTGCTGGCAAGATGGGAATTCTGTTTTGAATATGTTGAGTTTGGAGTACTCATGAAACTTCTAGGTAGAGACATCCTATAGTTCTGCAACTCAGAAAGTAACATTCAATACCCCGTTCCCCTGATTTTTGCCTTACTGAATTGTATGTCTACCTTCTCCTTAACTTGACCTCTACATGTTGGAAGTTTCTCAGGGCTTTTTCTAAGCCCCTTTCTCTTAATCACTTTTATCCTGGGCAAGTTCATTCAGGATATGTCTTTAAATGCCATCTAATATGGTGATGACTACCAAATTGACGTCTCCAGTCCTGATCTCTCCCTTCTCCCAGTTGCCTACTTGACCTTTGCACTTGGATGTAAAATAATTGTGTTTAAAGAAATGAGTACTGAATAGAACTTCAGTAATATTGAGCTTCCCTTCCAAATGTTTCTTCCTAGTGTTCCTAACCCCTCCAAAACAAATCTGCGAGTGAGGCCTGGGCGTATTTTAAAAGAGCCCCAGGTGATTCTAGTTTTTAGGGACAATGCATGGAAATAGAAGAACCTAGGAGGAAACAGCAATACTGACATGTAGTAGATGAGCAAAAGAGGATCCTAAAACCAACTGGGAATGCTCAGTGAGGTATGGTCAGTGGAACCCGAAGGAAGAATGAATGTTAGGAAAGGAAAAGCTAATGGTATCAAGTATTTAAGCCAGGCTGTCATGTAAAGGGTAGAAGGCATTCATTATATTGAGAAATATAGACGTTATACGTCTCAACCTTGATACTATTGATATTTTGGGTTGGATAATACTCTGTGGGATGCCACCCTGTGCATTGTAGGATGTTTAATAGCATCCCTGGCCTCTACCTACCAGATGCCAGTAGCAGCCCTTACCTCTCCAAGTTGTGACAACCAAAAAATGGCTTCACATGGCCACTGGGGGGCAAAATTGCGCCCTGTTGAGAACCACTGCCTTAGCAAAAGCAGTTTGGGTAGAGAATTGAATTCTGAACTCAAACTGCAGTGAGGTAATAGAAATGCACTAAGTGAATAATAAAAATTGGAGAAACGGATACAGGGGATGTGGACAAAGAATTTTGATTATGAAGGGTAGTTAGAGGAGGGGTGATGTGAGAGGAGGAGGCAGCTAGCTGGGGATACTGGCTTGTGGACAGTTATTTTTAAGATAGGTAAGAATTGAACATGTTTATACACTACATGGAAGGAATTTGAATAATTGATGTTCAAGTCCCTTGAAGGGTTGGCATCTAGAACACTGGTGAAGGATTTGCCTTAGAAAAAGAGAATGTCTCTTGCATTGCAGTTGGAGGTAAGAATAAGTGCGGTTGCTGATAGTAAATAAAAAAATGACTAACAATAATTGGGAGCTTCCCCCCCCTTCCTTCCTTCCTTCCTTCCTTCCCTCCCTCCTTCCTTCCTTCCCTCCCTCCTTCCTTCCTTCTTTCCTTCCTTCCTTCTTGTTCTTCTTCCTCTTCCTCTTCTCTTCTTCTTCTTCTTTTCTTCTTCCTCCTCCTCCTCCTTGAAGCAGAGTCTTGCTCTGTCACCAGGTGCCAGGCTGGAGTACAGTGGTGCAATCTCTGCTCACTGCAATCTCCACCTCTGGGTTCATGCAATTCTCCTGCCTCAGCCTCCCTAGTAGCTGGGACTACAGGCACATGCCACCACCCCCAGCTAATGTTTGTATTTTTTAGTAAACACGGGGTTTCACCATGTTGGCCAGGATCTCTTTCTTTTTCTTTCTCCGTTTTTCTTTCTTTTTCTTCTTTTTCTTTCCTCCCTCCCTCCCTCTCTCCCTCCCTTCTTTCTCTTTTTTATTTCTCTTTTCTTCCTTTTTTATCTCTCTCTCGTCTTTTTTTTTTTTTTTTTTTAAAGACAGGGTTTCACCATGTTGGTCAGGCTGGTCTTGAACTCCCTACCTCAGGTGATCCACCTGTCTTGACCTCCAAAATGCTTGGATTACAGGCGTGAGCCACCATACCCGGCCTCTTTCTTTCTTTCTCTTTTTCTTTCTCTTTCTCTTTCCACCTCTGCCCTCCTGTGTTCAAACGATTCTCCTGCTTCAGCCTTCCCAGTAGCTGGGATTACAAGTGCCCGCCACTGTGCCCAGCTAATTTTTTTATTTTTAGTAGAGATGGGGTTTTGCGATGTTGGCCAGGCTGGTCCCAAACTCCTGATCTCAGGTGATCCGCCCACCTTGGCCTCCCAAAGTGCTGGGATTACAGGCATGTGCCACCGCGCCCAACAGATTTTTTTTTTCTTTATTTTTTATTTTTGAGACAAGAGTCTCGCTCTGTCGTTCAGGCTGAAGTGCAGTGGCACTATCTTGGCTCACTGAAGCCTCCCCCTGCTGGGTTCAAGTGATCCTCTTGCCTCAGCCTGGGATTACAAATGTGTTTCATCATGTTGACCAGGCTGGTGTTGAACTCCAGACCTCAAGTGATCGTTAGGCCTCGGTCTCCCTATAATCCTAGGATTATAGGCGTGAGCCACTGCACCTAGCTGAAACACTGGTTTTTATATAAAGGTGCAAAAGAGTGGTGACATTGGGAGGGATTTAGGAGAATCGGCAACACCTGAGCGGTTTCAGAAAGAGGCCCAGTCAGTAGCCAGGTTTCAGTTACAGCCTGAAAGATAGATGGGATTGTTTGAGAGAGAGTGGAGGTGTGAATGCTTTTTGTTTGCTATCAGAAGAAGCATCCAGAGATACCATTAGAAAGGTTTGGGGCAGAGGAGAGAAAAGAGGGGGGCTTACGTTTTGGATAGTGTCTAAGGATCAGTCCCAATATCTGAGACCAGTGGGTATCTTTGGACTATGAGAGAAGCCAGCTACTGCTTGGATAAAGTAGGCTTCTAAGAGTGTTTGATCTAGGTAGCTTTGGTACTGGGAGGGCTCTGGCACGTTGGTAGTGTACCAGATGGTAAGTGCTCTGTGAAGACCTTTATGCCCCTCACTGCCATCTTAAGTCTTCTGATGGGGACTGGTGAAATTAGGATTGAGGTGCTACTAGGCAAATACTTGTATCTGGCTGAGTAATAAGACATCCTCTGGAAACATCTAAAAATATGGAGGAGGGATTAAGGATCTGCGGGCAGGATTTTGCAGAAGTTGAGTTTGAATTATATAGTTAGTAAGACCATGTTTTGTACCCACAGGCTTTTGAGGCACAGGGAAATTTGGGTTACGTTGCTCATGGACCGAAAGCATCAGAGTGGGCAAAAGAGGAACATCTTTCCTGTCATTGGGCTTTGGGGCCACAATATTAAAGGGGTCCCCAAGCAGTGCGGTATACACTCAGAATATTGAAAACACTTTTGGTTTTTACTTGCAGTTTGATCTCAGGCAAAAAATGAATCTAGAAGTGATGGGGCAGGTTGGGAGATAATTCTGAATGACTATACAGGTTTAGTATCCCTTATCCAAAATGCTTAGAACCAAAAATGTTTTGGATTTTGGATTTTTTTCAGAGTTTGGAATATTTGTATTATACTTACTGGTTGAGTATCTCTAATCCCAAAATCCAAAATGCTGTAATGAGCATTTTCTCTACGTGTCATGTTGGTGCTCAAAAAGTTTCTAGTTGGAGCATTTTAGATTTTGGATTTTCCGATTAGGAACGCTCAGCCTACACTGAATTTAGAATAACTGTTGGAACTACTGTAGAGCCTGGGGTGCAGGGAAGTAGAAAGGAGGGTCTGTTTTACTTTGACCTTTCTATGCTTGAGGGGAAGAACTTGACCTCCCAGTAAATCAGTAGGATTGGGGGAAGAAGAGGGGGTGGCAGGAGACAGCTGTTTTTAACCTCTGATGGTCACAGGCTCCCATGACGACATTAAAGAGAGGAAAGGAGAGAAAAGTTCATATTTGATTGTTTACTATGTGATGACAGGTACTGTTAGGCTTTATAGTAATCCTCATAGGAGCTTTCTGAGGTAATAGGCATTATTCTCTTCATTTTATAGGTAAGGAAAATCACAAAGGTTAAGTATTGTTTTTTTTTTTAATTTTTTAAAGATGGGGTTTCACCCTGATGGCCAGGCTGGTCTTGAACGCCTGACTTCAGGTGATCCACCCACCTTGGCCTCCCAAAGTGCTAGGATTACAGGCGTGAGCCACCGTGCCCGGCCTAAGTATTAAGTATTAACCTTTAATAATAATAAGTCGTTCAAAGTCAAAGTGATGAATCTTAGGATTAGATAGCAGATTTGTCTGACTCCGAAGTCTGGGCCTTTCTTTCTTGATAAGGGTTATAGCTTGTTAGGATTGGTGTGGTAGGTCCTGTCGCAAAAGGAAACTAAAGCTTCAGTAGAAATAGGCAAGAAATTAAGGCAGTTAGAGAGTAGGGTCTTACAAGGGAATGACCTTGAGGTAGATAGAAAAACCTAGGTAGGTAGACCTAGGTAGAAGAGGCAGCAGGGAGGATGGTTGGTTCTGACTAAAGCTTAATTATCTCCTTACTACTGATAGGGAGGTGGGGGGTGAGGGCAAATTAGTAAGAGGGAAATGATCTGAGCTTTCCAGCATTTTCTCCTATTTTTCTCTCTAGCTTTGCCGTCAAATTCCAGACACAGATGAACCCTTGATTTAGGGAGGCAGGCTGGCCATCCAGAGAAGCTTTCACTCTGTCCTTCCCTTTTTCCTCTGGTAAAAGGGCCTGTGGCTGAGTAGAAAGTATACCCAGGCAGGAGTGAGGAGACCTGTGTTCCAGTGGAGCTTCTGATGAACGGAAGTGGCAGTAGTGATTCAGAGAAATGTGGTCGGTAGAGTGACACTTGTTTATTCATGAAAGATAAGTATAGATTGTTTTCTCAGGGGAGCCTGAGAAGCATCTTCAGGGAGGGAGTAGGGGAGTAGACCCAAAGAACTGACTTATTTGGCAGTTTCAGCAAGGACCCAGAGCTGTTTCCTGATCCTTGGCTCCCAGGGCCCTGTGGCCTGTGGCCTGTGTTTTTGTGGTTTTGAGCAGCATGGTGGGAAAGCAGGCAACTTTTTCTTTTGGTCTACTTTGGTGATGGACTTTGTAATAAACAAGGGGTTCAGCTTTGCAAGTCGAAAGTCTTGAATAGTTAACTCTTCTGGATTCTCAGGCTCTTTCTGGAACCTTGTGGGCTCTATGTTCACATTGGTCTTAGTTGCCTCATATACAAAGAGAACCTTGTTTTTCAGCTTGTTTTGGATCCAGGGATCAATTGAGGCACAAAGGATTAATGTTTCTTGTAGCTGCATTGAAACAAAGGTCCTAGTGCTGGCTCACTTTGGGTTCAGGCTGGGAGGCTCCAGAGAGGGGGCACCCAAAGGAGGGGGGAATTCTAGCCACCAGGCACTGTGGCCCCAAGGAACAAAGTCAAGGGACAGTGTCTGAGGGCTCATGACCCTCTCCTGACAAGGAGCAAATGGTGGTGAGATGAGTGGGAGAGGCTTGGAAAGGGACAGTGAAGAGGAAGAGGTGGGCAGGAATGCCTTACACTGTTCTTCACAGCCTGGTGTTTTTCTGCATCTAGCAAGTCCAGGAGCAAGTGGAACACTTGTAGGCTGCGGATCCCCAGGACACCCTGGCAGAGGCAGAGTGAGAGTTCCTACGTAGCCAGCCCCAGGAAAATAACTTATACTCCTTGCCATTCTAGCCCCTTTGTGAAACTCGGCAGCATAGAGAGGGGAAATAGGGTTTCCCAGCTGAGATACTCCTTTCCTTGCCATTTGGGACCACTGCATGGGACTTTAATGCCCATTATTTTCCAGGAAGAGTCAAGACAATTACTGCAGTATCTAAGCAACACCCCTCACATCGATTTTTGTCCCTTAGCCCACCCACCCCCAACCCTGAAGAAAAGGTTGCCTTAACTCTGTAGGGCTGGAATTCTAAAATAAACAACTTCCCCAAAATTTACAGGCCTTTCTTCCCCTCAGTGACTGCTCAATCGCCTACTCTCTCTGCCATCAACACATCTTAGGAATTGGGTCAGAGAAGCAGAGCCTGCCTTACCAAAGAGATGACTGCTTCCTGGCGTGCAGTGGCATCTGGATTCATTAGTTGTCTGTGTAGAAGGGAGTATGTTATAATTGAATTAAGGAGTAAGGGAAGTAGGAGAGAGGCTGGTTGCTTTTTAGGTCAAGAGTGAATTAGGCGAAATGATGCTAATTTCATTCATTTCCCTCTCTTCTTTCTTGGATCAGAAAAGGGGCTGGGAGGGGAAAAAGAAGCACCACAGTTTGCCAGGAGGTACTGAATAATGATCAGGACTGTCCAGAACTTTACCCCCTTTTTTTTTTTTTTTTTTTTAAGATGGAGATTTGCTTTTGCTGCCCAGGCTGGAGTGCAATGGCGTGATCTTGGCTCACCACAACCTCCACCTCCCAGGTTCAAGAGATTTTCCTGCCTCAGCCTCCCGAGTACCTGGGATTATAGGCGCACACCATCACGCCCGACTAATTTTGTATTTTTAGTAGAAATGGTTTCTCCCATGTTGGTCAGGCTGGTCTCGAACTCCTGACCTCAGGTCATCTGCCCACCTTGGCCTCCCAAAGTGCTAGGATTTTGGGCATGAGCCACTGTTCCCGGCCAACTTTACCTTTTAAAAGTTCTTCTCATGTCATATGTTGAGCTTTATAGCAACCTATATGTATTATTACTCTCTTTTTACAGATGAACAAAAGCTCAGGGGTCAAAGAGTTACTTGGTCAGTGGCACAGGCAAGGGAGAGCTGAGGACTTGCTGCAGTGCAGGTTCTCACCTCTCCCTGACCCTCTGCCCCTTCTCACTGACCCTCTCACTGAGCTTCTGCCCCCTTCCCACAGCCTAGGATTCGGCCCTGGCAGCTCCCAGCCCAGGTCACTCACGCCTCCACCAGGTTCATCATCATGGGCCTCATCTTGAGCTCTTCCACAGTTTGAGCCACAGCCTGCCTCACAGCCTGCAGAGGGATCATAATGAGTCAACAGAGAGAGAGAATACAGGACTGTACACTTAAGTACCTCTTAGATCTTTACTGAACATTTCCTTTGTGCTACATAGGGTCCCTGCCTTGAGGTGCTCATAGTCTGGTGGAAGGAGCAGACAAGGAAATAAGCGATTACAGTACTGTGTAGGGTGAATATAGGAGGGTGTCCTAAGTCAGTCTTGGGTGCCAGGAAGACTTCTTGGAAGAGGTGATGCCCGAGCTGAAACTTGGAAGGTGAATGGGAGTTAACTAGGCAGAGTTAGGGGTGGTCAGATTTTAGGAGCAGAGGGGAGAGCATATTCAAAAACCTGGAGGCAGGAGAAGGTGCAGGGAGGATGGGGAGCTGAAAATAGTTCAGTTCAGGGAGGTGACCAAATGGACTCTTCCAAGCACTCTGAGTGCTCTAATTACCCTGTGACGACAGGCATAAATCAGGACATGGTTGTCCTAAGCATATTTGGTGTATGGTTCTGGCAGGGAGAGTGGTGAGAAATGAAGCTAGAGAGGCAAGCCGGGCTTGGGCTGTAGAGGCAACATAAATTATCCACAGGGCACTGGTAGCCAATAGAAAGTTTTATGCACAGGTAAGCCACAATCTGATTTACATTAAAAAAAATGTTTTTAGAAATGTAACAGCTAGTTTTATAACAAGCTATAGTAAATATAAAAGCAAGGGAACACAGATGAAGGTAGGTTTAATGCTGGTTGGTGATTTGGGAAAGCTTCCCATAGGAGGTATTGTTTGGACCAATCTTGAAGGACCAGTATTTTTAATAGGCAGAAGGAGAGAGGGTTTACTTACCAACGCAAGTGAATAGTACAGTTTTTTTGCCTTATAGAAGGAAGAATGACTCAGATCATTTTAACCTGAGAGAATCTGCCTGAGCAAAGGCAAGGTGACGTGAAAACATGGGCTGGATTAGTTAAACAGGAGTAGGTCAGGATGAATGTGATACTTTAGAGGAGGCCAGGGAGGTCTCTAGAGAAGGGAAAAGAGAAAGGTTTGGGCTGTCTCTGAGCTTGGGAGCTTTGGTCTCACTTACGAGGAAGGGTTCATTATGTGTCTTGCTCCTGAGCAGGTCAAATGTGAGTTCTTCTAGCCCCTGTGCCTGGATCTGTTCCAGCCCAATGGTCCTGAGCATTTGAGTGGCTTCAAAGCGGTCCTGAGATGAGAGTTAGAGGGGAGGTGAGAAAGATGGATTCCCTTCTTCATCCCCTAACCCTGTCCTAGTGCTGGGAAAGGAAGGGTACAGGCAGCCCAGAGCTTACCTCAAGGACACTGGAAGAACACAGCTGGTCTAGGATGGCCCTGATGACTGGGGCTGAGTGCACATGCATCACCTTGACCAGCATCCTAAGGGCCTATGAGAGGCAGGGTGGGGCAGGGTGTACAGGGCCTAGAGACATCTGCGTGGCCAGGTGGACTCGAGGCCTGAGGCTAGAACTGGTGAGGAACAGCTAAGGTCCTTTTTCCTGCCTCTTGGCCTCTTGAGAAGTTCATGTGTGCATATATATAAATGAACACCCATACCTATCAGATATATACAGACACATGTGCACTTACATGTCCATATGACCGCATACTCAGACATGGACTTAGTCATAAGCACACAGAGGATCCTGCAGTGCTCTACCACCAGGCTGGGAAGATCCAGACCACACCCAATTCAGCAGTGGCTTCTGTTTCCCAAGGGATCCCAGCCTCCTGCCCCTCACACCTTCATCCGCTGGGTTTTGAGTCCTTGGCATAGGCACTGCAACAAGAACTCTTGGACCATGTTGCTCCAGGGCCTCAGGAAACCCAGGCACAGGGCTGCCTCCAGAGATGCTTCACTGGACGACTCCTTGATCAGTGTCTGCAGTACAGGCACCAGCTTGCCCTCATCCCCGACTTGAGTCCTCTGTGAGGGAGACGGGACACAGAGGACTCATGGGTAGGGGGATGAGGGCAAGCTGGTGCCTGTACTGGGTAGGGGGAGGGGCTGTGTCTTTAGCCAGGCTTTGTGCTTTATGCTTCCAGACTATATTCATCTTCCTCCCTAAAATGAATCTTGTGCCTCAGGTTATTTCACCCAGTTAACTTATTCTTGCTATCACCTACTTGCTCCTAGTTCAGATCTCATTTCTCTAGAACTGTCTCATTGATGGATCACTGTTACTCTCTTCAACACTTCTGCTGTGTTAATTCCTGTCATTTAAAAATATATACATGAGTGATCCCATACCTCTCTTCCAATATGCTTGTCCTCTTTTCTACCTCAGCCACCAGTCCCACAGAGACACCTGATCATTACCCACAAATGCAGCTTCTCCATAATCTCCATTTCATGGATCCCACTCCTATCACCTATTTTTCCAGCTCCCAAGACCAACAATTATTTGATTCCACAAGGGACTAATAATCCATTGAGCCTGCTACCTTTGCACTCCTCCACCCCTACTTCCCTCTTGACCCAGCTTAAATTCCATGGTCCTGCTGTAATCTGCTTCCTCACCCCTCAGCTCCTTTACCCACTCTTGCTTCATTCTACTCCCTGGACAGAACTACAATCCTGGCTAAATCCAACTCTCCACTGTGCACTTCCTGGAGAAAAACACAGTGACTGATCTTGTTAAAACATATGAACACAAACCTCACGTAGACCCTTAATGCTGCCTGGTAATCATACTGTTTTTCCCTGGGCTGTTTTTCTCACTCTTCTAATTCACACCCTTTCTGGAACCTCTAACACTTCTTCCTCTATTCTTACTCTCGGCTAATGACCTTGCTTTCTACTTCACTGAGAAAATAAAAGCAACTAGAAAGGAAGTTCCATAGACTCCTACAACCACTTCTATCCAACTTCCAACACCGGCACCCATGTGCCCTTCGTTTCTACTTGTTACTGTGGACTATAACCATCTATCTAAGTCCAGTCTCCACTTGTGTCTTAGACCTCATCTCTTCTCACCTATTTAAGGATATCATTTGAGAACATTGCTATTTTTCACACTCTTTTCAAAGTCCTTATTTTTCTAACAACTGGATCATTACCCCTCAATGTGGCATCATGCTGTTATTTTTCTTTTCTTGACTCTACCTCTGTGCCACCTTTCCAGCAAAATTTGGGAAGTTGTCCATACTTGCTGTCTCTAATTTCTTTCTTCCCAGTCTCTCTTAAACCCACTCAAATCACCTCCACTACTCCACCAAAAATTTGGCTCTATTAAGATACTCAATTGTTAAATCCACATATGAGTTCTCTGTTCTTACGTAACTTGATATGTTTGATTTCTCTTCTCTCTTGGATGTATGTTCTTCACTTGATTTTCAGAACACCACACTCTTGGTTGTCTTCCTACCCTCTTGGCCACTCCTCAGTATTTACTTGTTCCTTCCTTTCACCCTGACCTCCTAATACTGGGGTGCTCCAAAGCTCAGTAATCTCATCTAGTATAGTGACATATGCTAACAACTCCCAGATTTCCTTCTCTAGTTCAGACTTCTGTCCTAAACTCCAAATTGTATATCTAACCGTTTACTTGCTACCTCCCTTGGAGTTCCACTAGACGTTTTAGACATAACTTATCTAAAACTGGATTTCTGATGCAAACTCCAAACCTCTTCCGCAGCTTTCTCAACCTTAGTTGATGACACTTCATCTTTTCAGTTGCTAGGCCAAAAATCTTGGCTTCATCCTTGTTTCCTCATTGTCTTTTACAACTCATTCAACCTGTCTTCAGCCTCTCAGAGTTTTGCTTTTAAAATATATCCAGAATTTGAGGCTGGGCCCAGTGGCTCATGCCTGTAATCCTAGCACTTTGGGAGACCAAGGTGGGCAGATCACCTGAGGTTGGGAGTTTGAGACCAGCCTGACCTACATGGAGAAATCCCGTCTTTACTAAAAATACAAAATTAGCTGGGCATGATGGTGTGTGCCTGTAATCCCAGCTACTCAAGAGGTTGAGGAAGGAGAATCGCTTGAACCCAGGAGGCAGAGGTTGTGGTGAGCTGAGATCGCACCATTGCACTCCAGCCTGGGCAACAAGAGCAAAACGCCATCTAAAAATGCATATATAGGCCGGATGCAGTGGCTCACACCTGTAATTCCAGCACTTTGGGAGGCCGAGGCAGGCGGACCACGAGGTCAGGGGTGAGACCATCCTGGCTAACACGGGGAAACCCCGTCTCTACTAAAACTACAAAAAAAAATTAGCTGGGTGTGGTGGCATGTGTCTGTTGTCCCAGTTACTTGGGAGGCTGACGCAGGAGAATCACACCCAGGAGGTGGAGGTTGCAGTGAGCCGAAATCACGCCACTGTACTCTAGCCTGGGCAACAGAGCAAGACTCTGTCTCAATATATATATCTATCTATCTGCAGAATCCAATCATTTCTTACCAACTCCACTGGGATCCCCATGGTCCAAGCCATTATCACATCTCATCAGGATTATTTCAGTAGCTTCTAATTGGTCTCCCTGCTTATACTTTTGGCCCCCAACCCCTACTCTTTTTGCAGCACAACAGTCAGAGTGAACCTTTTAAGATGTAAGTTACATCATGTTATTCCTCTGCTCAAAAACCTCTAATGGCTCCCTATTTCAATCAGAGTAAAAGTCCAAGTACTTAAAACAGCCCAGAAGGCCACATTTGACTTATTAACTTCCTCTCTTATTAACTTTTAACCTGACCTCATTTCCTATTGCTCTATTCTTCACATTAACCATATTGGCCCTCTTGCTTTTTTTTTTTTTTTTTTAATTTTGACAAATGGATTCTTCAATCGTACAACAACAACAACAACAAAAAAAAACCAGGAGCTTTTTAAAGGAAAACCACATAATAACTTTTAAAAGGCACTGGGATTCCTCTGCTTCTAGATCATTGCTAGGCTAGAAAAATAAAGTTTGTTCTATCAGGAATCACAAGTTAGAACTGAGTATTCTCCAAAGTGGAAATTCTAGAGTGTAGTGTCCCTCCAGGCAAAGATTATTCAGTTCTCATCTCCAACATCCACAAATACCTATCAGAAGGGTTAAACCAGGTCAAAACAGTCCAGCATAACTAGGCTTCATCAATGTCATTATGCTCTTCTAAGATACAAATAAACCAAAACAGGAAATACTAATATCAAAATAATATTTGACACTGTCATACAAATTATTAGTTCCTTGTATCCCCCCTTCTATAACATTAATAAAGGGAATATTTTAGTGCAAAGAATATCTTAATTTATACATCTGTAGCCATGAATTTTTGCCATTAGTTATTATACAAATGCTGCCTAGCACCGTTATCCAAATAGCATAACCATTTTACGTTCACAATTCACTTTTATAGTTATAAGTAGAATTTTCATGATTTACATAAGTACATCTCTCAGTGAAGATTTAACACTGAGATGCAATCTAACATCTGAGGATACTGGTTTCCTGGCCTTTTGACTCCCTAGCCACAGATGAAGGATGCCAAAGAGAGAGGATAGTAAATCTGGCAGGATTTCCTGTATGACTCGGCTGAACAAGGCAGGGTCTGTGTCTGAAACTCAGGGTCTGAGGACTCTCTTGGGCCCTGTCCCTTCTTGACAGGTTTTACCTTAATAGGTTATTTTAGAGATGATAATAAGGATGATTACCATTTAAAGAGCATAGGCATTGTACTAGGTGTGCTAGGTGTTTTACATACATTATCTCATTTAGTCCTCTAACAGTACTTTCAGACAATTACAGATGAACTTCTATTTACAATGACATCCCATGGATAGGTTTATCAGGATGTAATGCCATGCCCATAATAAGTCGAGGAGTGTACTGAATGTGTGTTGTTTTTGCACCATTGTAAAGTTGAAAAATCGTTAAGTCGAACATCTAAATCAGGAACCATCTGTATTGTCTTCATTCTCCATTTTAAATACAAACAAACTGCAGCTCTGAAATTTGGCTTTTCAGAAATGGGGACTAGTAAGTGGCCAAGCCATATGCTTCTATTCAACTCCTGAGGGAACTCCTCAAGGACGGTGTCTTCCTCTATCAAAGCTGAGGGCTAGGTTACCCTCTTCCTCACCCAACCCCCAGCTAAACCTATCACTTAACTTGTCCAGCTTTGCCCCCAATTATAGACTGTCCTCCCAATCACCTTGTCTTTAGAGACAGCAGCCCAGGAGTTAAGAGCCATTCGTAGCCCCGTCAGAGTCTCCATCCTTTGACCCTCGTTTTTCTCCTTCAGCTGTTTGATGAGAGCCCGGATCACATGCTTATTCAGGCAACCTGGACAGGGAGGGTCCTCAAGTCAGGGCAGAGCCTCAGGTACTGCCCCTCTGCAAGGACCCATTGAACTCCCGTTGAGATCTAAGTTCCAAGTTGTAGGTACCAAGGTATTGCCCATCTTCCTAGGATACCAGGGCAGCTGGCTGAGCATGAACACAATTCCAAGAGCCCTCCCTCTCCCTCTCTCTAATCTCTTTTCCCTTTTCACCCCACCTTCCTGTCTCTTCAACATACCTGGGATAGTTCTCAGACCTTGCCAAATGCTAGGTTTGAGTAGGTGTATGCTCCTCACCCTGTCTTTACCCAAAGGAGAAAGTGGTTCACTTTCTGAACTCCTCTCCAAGGGAGAGGACATACTCACCCAGGATGGCCAGGGTTCGATAGGCCTCGTACTTCACTTTCTCTGGACCAGTTTGGGCCTAATTTAAGAGGCGGGTGGTAGAAACATATAACAAGGTGATGGAATGTCAGAGCTTTAGGGATTGTCTCATCTTAACTTTTCATGTTGCAAAAGAGGAAACTGAAGCCTAGAAAGTGACCTATCTATTCTCAGGTACAGAATACAGGCAAAATCGTTCAATGGAAGGAACAATGTAGTTGGGAGTTAGATGTTTGTTCAAATCTCTATCTGGTATCTAGTAGCCACTTGGCCTTGGGCAAGTCCCATGATCTCTCAGAGCTTTCATTTTCTCATTAGAAAAATACAGATAATAATTCCTGGTGGTGTTGTAAGATTTAAATGAGATCATGGATATAAAGAATGCATGTTCCCAGTGGTAAGCTGATGTGTACATATGTGGTGTTTTCAGTTAAGGCAGAGAACGTACTCTGTTCTGGCTTTCAGACTTTCCTGGCTTATCAGTCCAGTGTCTTTTTTGTTAGACCAGGGGGATCTTCAGACTCTTCCTTCCCCATCTTTTAGATCCAGCTGCTCTTCTAAGAGGCCAAGGAAATGCAATGGGGGCATGCTGCATGGTGGTGGCTCTGCCGTTACTGGATCTGGCCTGTCATCCTAGCACCCTGGGGAGGCTTTTTTGTGTCCATATGCCACACATTTCAGACCCTGCTTCCTTCTTTCCTAAACTCCAGCAGTTCTCAGACTTACCACCTGCTGTAGTGCCTCCATGACAAACTTGTCACTGACGCGTAAGCATCCCAGAGCCTGCAGGAAGAAGGATAGAGGAAAGAGAAAGGGACCTTGGACACCGTCCCCAGAAGTTACCATTCTCTGGACACAGGTGGAGTTTGTGCTTGGAATACCACCCCCACACCCACCATCACATCAAGCAGCTTTTTACTTTCCAGCTTGGCCAACTCCTGGCTGTAACCACCCTCCTCTCTCCTTGCCTCTTTTCACCTGTGCTGCATAGAACTGCTCCTCCTCTCTGGGAGATTCCAGGCTTTTTGTGAGTTCCTGCCCATCCAAGGCAGCCAGTGCAAAGGAAGACAGAGAAAAATACAGAATTTCAAACTAAAAGGAGCTCATCCAATCCAATCCCTTTTCCTGCCCTCCCTCTGTTTTTCAGGCAAGGACTGAGGGTTGAAGGATGGTGTGAGCCCAAGGTAAGGGCACCCACAGGGAGGGAGTCCCCCATGCCCTCTCCCTATGGTCCTGACCCTTAATCTTTGCCACTTCAGGGGGTCCCAGGTAGGGTCTAAGGGCCTGGATCGCATCTCAGATTTTATAGTCAGCTTGCTCATGGGGAGATGGAATGTTTGGATGTGGGTACCCTCTTGGATGTACCTGTGTGAGAAATTGCATAGGCAGCTTTGGTCCCCTTGTACCTTCCCTCCTCAGGTTGCAACCCTGCCTGTGCCATGGGGCTGCAGCCCATCTCAGACATGGGACCAGAGGAAGACAGATGAGGACTCAGTGATATCCACCAGAGCCAAGCCAAGCTGGCTGAGCCAGGTGGAGCTGAGCTAAGCCGAGCTGCCCTATGACCCCAATTCCTCTCTGGGACCTATAGGCTGACTTGTCTCAATCCCTGGCCCACCCCTTCCTTGCCCTTCCTCACTTTCCTAGAAGATGTGGAGGGTGAGGAGAATATGGAGGCCCGCAAAACACACCTATGGTGATCTCCCATTTTCCTCAACATGTTCTCAGCCTTCCGTTCCTCTCGCTGGTCATACAGGTCATGCCAGTGCGTGTAGATCTCGGGTTTCTTGAAGTAGCAGTATGGGACCGAGTTTGGCTTGCTCGGATGCTGCCTCCAGGACTCTGGACTTGGGGGAAACTCTTCTTTTGGTGCCTGGGGGTTGCCAGTGGCAGAGCAGTCAGAGGGGTCCCCTAGGCCCTTACTTGTGGCGGTATGGGGAGGAGGGGGTAAGGGGAGGGAAGGGCAGGGTGAGACAGATGCCCTTTAGCCTCTCATCTGGGCTGGAGTCACAGCTACCACCTAACCCATTGTGTAACTTGGGCAAGTTATTTCATCCTACCAAGGTCTCAGTCTTCTTATCTGTAAAACGGAGCTAATAATCCTTGTTCTGTGTCCCTACCAAGGTTGTTGTGAAGATCAAAAGAGATCCAGATTGTGAAGCCATTGGTGATCTGTAAATCGATCTAAGTATATATTTTGGTTAGTTGAGGATCCAAAAGCACTTTGAAAACGACATTTGGGTAGGGAGATGAAAAGGCAAGGTGTGGGGAGGATGTGGAGTAAAAGTGGGGAAAAGACAGACTATTGCTCATTCAGATATTTATTTGAGTACCAACTATGTGCCAAGTACTGTGCTGTTATCCCTAGGGTTGCAGTTATCCCTGCCCTCATGGAACTTAACAGTTTATCTGGGAAACAGACTTTCTTAGTGTAATCTATCTCTTAAACAATGGTGAAACTACAGCTCTCACTGTAATGGAGGATTCTGAGTGGTTAGGGACTTTCTCTGAAGATTTGGCTAGGATTTATCCCTGTTTCTTCTTAAGCCTTTCCTTCACTGTTTGCAACAGATCTGGGAAACAGGGAAAAGGGGCTTCAGCTTGTGGTTCCCAACTTTATACTGAGAAGATCATAATGAGGGTTCTCAAGTAATTGGCATAAGTTCAAGAAATGGAGCATTGACTCACAGTGAGTAGGGTTAAAGATTTAGGAAAAAAAAAATCTTCCCCCTTTCCAAACAAAAAAATACTAGGATGTCAAGTTCAATTTGGATTTTAGGTAATTAATGAAATATTCAGGACACGTTTGTCCTAAAACACCATTTGTTGTTTATCTAAAATTCAAATATAATTGGGCATTCCATGTTTCATCTGGTAACCCGAATTGTGAGAGTTGCTAACTGTCCCTGTGTTAACTAATAAAAATGACTCCCATTAGTAAACACTTTCTGCATAGCCATGGCCTCCTGGACTTTATCTCATAGCAACTCTACAAAGAGAAGTGGACAGGGGTTGGTCTGTGACACAGGAAGCTCCTGAGGCTCTGAGGGGGAAAGTGACTTGTCCAAGATCACAGAGTTAATGGCAGCCCCAGGGGTGAATGTCAGGCTTCCGTGAGCTGGCTTGAACGGGAAGGGATAGTTTGCTGCTCCTCCTACGTGATACAGCTCCCAGGGTTGCAAAAGTAAGGGGTCTTACCTGATAGCAGGACAAGGGCAGGTGAACAGGAGCCATGGCTTTCCTGAGTTCTGGCAAGAGGAATAAGAGTATTTGTGTGGTTCAAATGAGATAGGAGTTGCAGGCCAGGCATGGTGGCTCCTGCCTGTAATCCCAGCACTTTGGGAAGCCAAGGCGAGCAGATCAACTAAGGTCAGGAGTTCAAGACCAGCCTAACTAACATGGTGAAACCCCATCTCTACTAAAAATACTTGAAAAAAAAAATTAGCCAGGAGTGATGGCGCAATCTGTAGTCCCAGCTGCTTGGGAGACTGAGGCAGGAGAATCTCTTGAACCTGGGAGGTGGAGGTTGCAGGAGTCGAGATTGCTCCAGTGTACTCCGGCCTGGGCAACAGAACAAGATTTAAAAAAAAGAGAGAGAAAGAGATAGCAGTTGCAAAGGTGGGTTAAAGAATTATTGATTCAGGCATTCATCTATTCAGCACTTAGTGACTACGAATACCAGGTATTTCACAGTGACTACGAATACCAGGTATTTCACCAGGCACCAGGGAGGTAAGTAAGGCATAATTCCTACCCTTAAGAGGCTCATAGCCTTCTACTGCTTTCCTAACTCAATATATTATTTGTGGAACAGCAGTATTGCTGTAGCCTGGGAGCTTTTCAGAAATGCAGAATCTTAGGCTTCACCTCAAGCCTACTAAATTAGGATCTTAATTTTAACACTATCCCTAGGTGATTCCTTTGTACTTTGATGTTTGAGAAATTGGTCTAGCAGGGTGTTCTCAACCTTGGCTGAATATTAGAATTATTTATGGGAACCTTGAACATGTCCAGATCCTTCATCAGACCAAACAAATCAAATTCTGTGGGGGTGGGGCCTAGGCATTTTGGAAAGCTCCCCAGAAGATTCCCATGTGCAGCTGAGGGTGAAAATCACTGGTGTCATTCAGTTTCTCAAACTTGAGTGTGCATTAGAATCACCTGGAGAGGCCGGGCATGGTGGTTCACATCTGTAATCCCAGTCCTTTAGGAGGCCAAAGCAGGCAGATTGCTTGAGCCCAGGAGGCAACATAGTGAGATCGCCCCTAACCCTCAATTTAAAAAGTCACTTGGAGAGTTTGTTAAAACACAGTTTTATGGGACTCATACCCACAGTATCAGATTCACTAGATTAAGGGTGGGGTCTGAGAATTTGCATTTCCATTTTTTTTTGAGACAGATTCTTGCTCTCTCACCTGGGCTGCTGAAGTGCAGTGGCATGATCTTGGCTCAGTGCAACCTCTGCCTCCCAGGTTCAAGTGGTTCTCGTACCTCAGCCTCCCAAGTAGCTGGGATTACAGGTGTGTGCCACCACACCCAGCTAATTTTTGTAATTTTAGTAGAGATGGGCTTTCACCACGTTGGCCAGGCTAGTCTCAAACTCTTGGTCTCAAGTGATCTGCCCCTGCTTGATCACTTGAGACCAAGAGTTTCACTTGAAACTCTTGGCCTCCCCTTGGCCTCCCAAAGTGCTGGGATTACAGGCGTGAGCCACCGTGCCTGGCTGAGAATTTGCATTTCTAACAAGATGCTGATGCTGCTGGTCATGGGATCACGTTTTGAGGACCACTGTTCTAGCTGGAGAGACAGAAGTGTTTCTTAGTGATTAACAGAAGGAAACAAATGTGAAGATAGATGTAGACACAGGTGGTACACATGAGAGGTACCTAACCTGGCTGGGAGGATCAGGGAAAGTTTCCTAGAGGAAACTGTGCACAAGCTGAGTCTTCAATACAAACGGGAGCTAGCCAGATAGATAAGGGGGAAGAGCATTAGACACAGGGAACACTCTATGCAAAGATTTGGAGGCATGAGAGTTGAGGGTAAAGAGCAGGGTGCAGGTGTGGAAGCAGAAGCTAGGAAGACACACAAGTGTCCCATCTTAGAGGGCCCTATAGGTCCTGCTGAGGAGCCTGAGACTTACCTGGAGGACTGTGCAGAGCCATCAAAGTGTCTAAGGGCCTGCCCTGATGTTTCCCTTGGGTTTGCCGAACTCACCTAGATCCTTGCCTGGGAGTAGGAGCCAGGTAGCATTTCTTTTTCAGGCTCCTGCTCCTGGCTCCATTTCTGTCCTTCCCAGCCTCACCTTTGGTCCTGTCTGGATATTCCAGCCATGGGTACAGGAACATTGACCTGGAGACATCAAAGATATCAGTTAATTTTTCACAGGCCATCTTCTTCTCCTGCTGGGGCCAGAGGGAATCTGCAGCAGGGAATACAAGGCTTTCAGGGGAATAGGGGCACAGCTGGAGGAGACCTGTCCTCTGGTGCAAGAAGTACAGGTGAGGTGTCTGGACTTCTGGAGGTAGAAGCTTCCAAGCGCTAAGCAACCAGGTTACTTTGGTAAATAGAACATTCAGGTTTCATTTCTGAGCCCCAGCTCTGGCATCTACTGGCCTGTGGACTTGAGCTAGTCACGTTACTTTCTGAACTTCAGTTTCCTCACTGGAAAAGTAGGAAAGTCATGCCTGTCTGGCTTAACTAGAGGGCCTGTGGTGAGGCATAAACTGGAGAAGAAAGTCACACCATTTGGTGAACTGTCAAGCTCAAATAAGCCCATGTTAGGATCAGGGATTGTTTTTAGGATTAGTCATCAGGAAAATGTCAGGGATGGGAAAATCCCTTTTCAAAAAAAAAAATTTTTTTTTTTTTGTTTTTTGAGAGGGAGTCTTGTTCTGTCTCCCAGACTAAAGCGCAGTGGTGTGATCTTGGCTCGCTGCACTCTCTGCCTCCCAGGTTCAAGCAATTCTCCTGCTTCAGCCTCCCAAGTAGCTGGGACAACAGGTGCATGCCATCATGCTGGGCTAATTTTTGTATTTTTAGTAGACAGGGTTTCACCATGTATGCCAGGCTGGTCTCAAACTTCTGATCTCAGGTGATCTGCCTGCCTTGGCCTCCCAACATGCTAGCATTACAGGCGTGAGCCACTGCACCCGGCCCCAGAAAGTCCCTTTTATATACATCCCCTTGCCATCTTTGGCAGCAAAAGACCAAACTCTTATCTGTGTGGTAAGGAGCTGCTTTATTTTTTTAAACTTTATTTTATTTTACTTTAAGTTCAGGTTTGTTACATAGATAAATGGTACAGGTTTGTTACACAGATAAATGGTAAATGTGTGCCATGGTGGTTTGCTGTACCTAAGTATTAAACACAGCATGCATTAGCTATTTGACCTGATGAAGAAGCTGACTTTCATACCTCTTACTTTTGAATATGATGTCAGTCTTTTTCCTTTTAAATCTGTTAAACTGTCACACAGATCTTTCAAAAAGTCCACTCAAATGTTATCTCATCTCTGAAGTCTTTATTCTCCACCAGGGTTCCTGCCCTACCCCAATCAGTGATGCAATTTCCTCTCCCCACAGTTTGACCACAACTTTTTGTACATTTTGCTTTAAGTGTTTTTCATATGTATAATCTGTTCATAGGTCTGTCTTCTTTATTGGACTATGAGCTGCCTAAAGGAAAGATTGTGGTTTGTGGCCTATTCACCCCTCTAATTTTACTCGCCACTGCTCAGTCCTCTCTTTCCCCACCCCAGTGCCTATCATAGTGCCTGGCACACCACAGGCAGCAAGAAAACATGGGCCACCAAGTCATCAGGCTTAACATCACTGGTACACTGACAACATGTGCTCTGATGAGCTGCACCAAGAAAGACATCATCTATGTGGTATTCCTACCAAAAATGTTTAACCCGAATCTAATTAAAGAATCAGGCAAATTAAGAAAATTTAGAGAAAACAGTCTATAAAAATCTGATCAGAACTCCTAAATAGTGTCAATGTCCTTAAAGACAAGAAAGTATATATTAAAGGACACTAAAGAAGCATGACTGGTGGCTCACGCCTGTAATCCCAGCACTTTGGGAGGCTGAGGCAGGTGGATCACAAGGTCAGGAGATGGAGACCGTCCTGGCCAACAGGTGCAACCTTGTCTCTATGAAAAATACAAAAATTAGCTGGGTGTGCTGGCGTGTGCCTGTAATCCCAGCTACTCAGGAGGCTGAGGCAGGAGAACTGCTTGAACCAGGGAGTCGGAGGTTGCAGTGAGTCACAGCACTCCAGTCTGGTGATAGAGCGAGACTCCCTCTCAAAAAAAAAAAAGAAGAAGAAAGAAGAAAGAAGAAGAAGAAGAGGAGGAGGAAGAGGAAGAGGAAGAGGAGGAAGAGGAAGAGGAGGAAGAGGAAGAGGAAGAAGAAGGAGAAAAAAGAAGAAGAAGAAAAGAAGAAGAAGGAAGAAGGAAGAAGAAGAAAAGAAGAAGAAGAAGAAGAAGAAGAAGAAGAAGAAAGAAGAAACATGACTGGCTGGGCACGGTGGCTCATGCCTGTAATCTCAGCATTTTGGGAGGCCAAGGCGGGAGGATGGCTTGAGCCCAGGAATTCAAAATCAGCCTGGGCAACATGGTGAAACCCTTGTCTCTCAAAATATTTTTTAAAATTACCCGAACATGATGATGTGTGCCTGTGGTTCCAGCTACACAGGAAGATTGTTTGAGCCCAGGATGTTGAGGTGATCACACCACTGCACTCTAGACTGGGTGACACAGTGAGATCTTGTCAAAAAAAAAAAAAAAAAAAGACATGATAGCTAAATTCAATGTGAGTACTTAATTGGATCCTGGATTTTAAAAAATAGCTATAAAGGACATTATTGGGACAATCAGAGGAATTTGATTATGGACTCTATTTTGTGTCACTGTTAAGTTTCCTTAGTATGGTATGCATTTTGTGGTTATATATAATGTCCTTGTTATTAGTAGATACATCCTGACACTTTTAAGGGTGACATGACATCACATTTGCAACTTACTCTCAAGTGGTTCAGAAAAAAATGTATATACTGACCACATCCTGCCCCCACATACAGATAAAGCAAATGTGGTAAAATGTTAATATTTGAATCTAGATGAAGGGTATGTGGTGTATTCTTGCAAATTTCCATAGGTTCGGAATTTGGCAAATTAAGGGTGGGAAAGAAAAGCACGGATTTTGGCATTAGACCTGATTGGTTTAAACTTAATTATAAATATTTGTCACTTGCTTTATTTTTCTCTGAGCTGTGGGGCTTTGGGCAAATCATTTCTCTCTCTTGTCAAGGGTTTTCCTGACTATAAACAGAGTTAATAACTGTACCTAACCCCACAGGGTTATAAGGATGAAAACGAATGATGAATGTAAGGGGCTGAGCCAATGCCTGGCACATAGTGAGTGTGCAATTAATGTTAACTATTATTATGACCATATATATTGTCAAAATATGTTTACATAAAGGGACATGCATGGGAGAGTTGGAATATCTCACCTTAAAGGAGCTGGTGTACTTGTGGAAAACCACAAAAGATCTCATTCTCCTTATTTGAAAGACTTGAGGCATTTGGAATTGCCATTAAATCCTATTCCAGGGGCAAGGGTGGTGTTAAAGAAATCCACTGGGGATAAGGTGGAGGGTAGGCTAGGGAGGAAGGCCAACCAAGGTCTGAGGAAACAGGGAGGCGCTGTGGCAGGCAGTAAGATAAACTCTGGGGGACTCAGGAGAGGAGATGTAGTGACTATTGTCCCCTGTCCCCCTCCGGAGTGGATAAGTCGCTGGTTAGTTTAATTGCTCTGCCCATCCATGCCCCCTTCTCAGAGAGCTTTTGTTTTCAGCCATGTCATCCAAATCTAGGGTGGACATCAGGTGTTTGCAAGCCTTGAAACCTTGTGTGCTTAATGCTCATGGGAAGGAGAGTTCCTGAGGAGGAAATCAAACCAAGAGCCAGCTTTGTAGTTGCATTGAGAAGTTTAATGGAAAGCTGATTTTTCATGTTTGCCAGTAAGCTCCTGTGAGGGGTGGAGATGGAAGCTTAGGAGCGCAGTCTTCTTTCCCTCCTTGCCTCTGGAGGCACACTGACTTCCTTCCTGGTCACAGAGCCATGGTGAAGCTAAGGGTCTTCAGAGCTCAGAACCTAGAGACTTCCTTTCAACAAAGCAGCGCCTCAGACGCTCTTCCAGGCTTTAGATGGGGGAGGCTTTTTTTGTGCGTATGACAGAGTTTCACTCTGTCACCACGCTAAAGTGCAGTGTGCAATCTCAGTTCGCAGCCTCAACCTCCTGGGTTCAAACGATTCTCCTGCCTCAGCCTCTCAAGTAGCTGGGATTACAGGCACACACTACCACGCCCAGCTAATTTTTGTATTTTTAGTAGAGATGGGGTTTCACCATGTTGGCCAGGCTGGTCTCGAACTCCTGACCTCAAGTGATCCACCCACCTTAGCCTCCCAAAGTGCTGGGATTACAGGCATGAGCCACTGCACCCAGCCTGGGGAAGGCTTTTATAACTGCTGCTGTGTGGTCGAATCTGGGCCCTCCAAGGAGGGCGTAGGGTAGAATAGCAAGGGGAAGCCTCCCAAGCTAGGACAAGAGCAAGCAGCAAGCAGTTCAGATTCAAGGGCTCTCCATCCTAGTTCATCTCCAAAGAGTTGATGTATTCCCGAACCCATTTCTTCTCTGGGTTGGCACACACCTGGCGGTTCTTTCGGGTGACAAAGCTGTGGGAGAGGAGAAGAGGGGGGATGAGATCTTGCCAGTACTGGGACAGCCAGTTTGGGGGACGAAGTGGATTAAGGCATAAAGGGAGAGGACAATGGTACTGGGGTAGGGCATATTTGGAGCTCCATAGATTTTAATTGTGGTTTTTAAGGAGAGGACATTTTCTCTTCTGCTGGATCAAAGAGCTCCAAGCCAGAAACAAATCTGTGTGCATTTTACCCATCTTTACACAAATACATGCAGTCTGAAAAGCTAAAAGGATATGGAGCCTTGAAACCCAGGGTTGAGTCTGCCAACCGCTAGCCTTTCCTCAGCACTTCCTCTGTTCCAGGCCCTATGCTGGGTGCTTAAGATGCAGAGAGAATAAGGTGTCCCTCAACAACTGAATCATGGCTGAATAAGTGGGAGATGATAAGTTCTTAAAAGAATATCTGGGCTGGGTGCGGTGGCTGACGCCTGTAATCCTAGCACTTTGGGAGGCCGAGGTGGGCAGATCATGAGGTCAGGAGTTCCAGACCAGCCTGGCCAACATGGTGAAACCCCATCTTTACTAAAAACATAAAAATTAACTGGGCATGGTGGCAGGTGCCTGTACTCCCAGCTACTTGGGAGGCTGAGAAAGGAGAATCACTTGAACCTGGGAGGAGGAGGATGCAGTGAGCTGACATCACACCACTGCATTCTAGTCTGGGCAACAAGAGCAAAACTCCATCTCAAAAAAAAAAAAAGAACATCTGATTCGGCTTTAGACAACACACCTGGCACACTGAACAAATGAATACATGAATATATCTATGCACGGGTGGGTGAATGAAAAAAGGGCATGACCTTGAGTCTTGATTTCACCATTTATTACTTTGATCATTTTGGGCAAATCATGTAACGCCTCTGAGTCCATTTACTAAGCTCTGAAATGTAGATAGAAATAATTCTTTGCACAATTACTGTGAAGCTCAAAGGATAATATGTATGAATACAGTTTGAAAAATACCATTCATGTGTTGTTACTAGAATGCTCTGAAACTTCTGCTCTAGGGTGGATGAGAGCAACATGAGACTTTGATTCTGTGCCTAACAGCATTAAATTTTTTTTTTATCGTGGTAAAATGTTCATAACATAAAATTTACCATCTTAACCATTTTTGGATGTATCCTGCACATTCTTGAGCCTAAATGTTTTCAGACAAAGTGAAGGCTTAGAATGTCTGATGAGAATGAGAATTTCTTGTTTCTCTTTGGGTTTCCCTTTTTTGAGCTTCACTCAGAGCCCCTTGACCATCTCTTTTTCTCTCATGTGCAGAGATGAGAAAGGGAAACGAAGAGGTACTCTGGGCTCTCATGCTTCCTAGTGTTTGCGTTCTTATTTAGGGTGGCGTGAGAGTTTCAGACACAGACCCTGCCTTGTTCAGCTGAGTCATACAGGAAATCCTGCCAGATTTGCTATTCTCTTTCTTGGCATTCTTGACCTGTGGCTAGGAAGTCAAAAGGCCAGGAAACCAATACCTGAGGTGAGCGTAGCCCAGGCCTCCATTTCCTGCCCCCAGCCCCACCCCTGCAGATTGTGATATCAAAGCACAGCCCTCTTTGCCAAGTCTTCCCTCCTTGCCCCCATTTTTGGCACCCTCTGCTTGCCTGACTTCCTCCGTCTGCCTGCCCCTTAAGAGAGGATGTTCTCAAAGTTGCTGCCCTTTTCTCTTCTTTGTGTTTTTTCTTAGGTCTCTGGCCCTGGGCCTGGCACACAGTTGATGCTTAATGGATGTTTATTGAATGAGTAAGTGAATGAATGAATTGCATTCATTTGTTAAATTTCAACTGTTAACTTTTGTGTATGCAATAACGCATTTAGATGATGATGATAATAGTAAGTTAACACTTACGCACCTACTGTGTGCCAGGGCATATTGTAAGCATTTTTTTCTTACTGTGACCCAGTGGGAGATACTTCTATTACCTTATTTTGTTGATGAGAAAATTGGGGTGCTGAGGGGTTAACTGAAGGGCCTACACTCACCAATGTCATAGCTGGGGTCCTAACAAAGCAAACTAGCCAGTACTCACCAAGGCAGGCTGGATTGCCTTTTCAAAATTGGGATATGCCTTTTTCCTACAAAAGAATGTCATATTTTTAGCCCTAACACCCTTTCCTCAGCTACCAACCCTTCATTTCACCATTACCACTGGACATACCCATAGGGTTACCTTGCTAGCACCTTAGCTCTTCCTCTTTAAACAGCTCTTTTGCAGGCTTAAGGTAGTTCTACACTTCTCCAGCCAGAGGTTAAAACCTCAGTGTCATCCTCAACCCCCATCTCTCTCCCTTTCTCTTGACCTCAAATCACCTACTAGGGCTTGGAAATTCCACCTTTGAAGGTTGCAAAGGTGTCTATCTTTGAAACGGTCTCACCTTTCCTTCAGGCACTGTTCAGCCTCCGACACTACTCACATGGGTAATGACAGGAGCCTCTAAACTGGACTCCTGTTTTCTCAGCTTTCCCTGTTCTAGCTCATTTTACACTTGACAGCTCTAGCACTTTTGCTGCATTTTCCTGACACTCAAAGCCTTCTGTGCTTTCCTACATGGAGACTCTACATAAACCAAAGTAAAATCCTGGGGAACAGTCCCTCTTCCTGACATATCCCATCCCCCAGGCTTTTCTCTGCTGGGCCAAATCTCTCCTCAGAAAGCACCATTTGCAGCAAACCTGTAATCCCTGAAGCAGAATGTGTTTCTCTTTCCCTTGTCATGTTTTTTTTTTTTTTTTTTTTTTGCTGGGTACTGTAGTCATTGGCGTGTCTGTCTTGGCCCTCTTATTAGACTATGAGCCCCATAAGGTCGGACTGGGATGGTGGCTTTAGTAATCTCTGTCTGCCCATAATATGTGGTAAGGGAAGGATTTTCTTCTTTTGAAAATTACTTGTTTTCAGAAATAAAATTAGTAGTTATTAAATATTACCACTATACTTCAAAAGATTCATCAGACCCAAAGTCTGTCTTTGAATACCTCTAACTTTGGCAGTGTCATAAAAATTTTTGGATTAAAAAACACCCTGGCTGGATGCAGTAGCTCATGCCTGTAATCCGAGCACTTTGAGGGGCTGAGCTGGACTGATCACTTGAGCTCAGGAGTTCAAGATCACCTGGCCAACATGATGAAACGCCGTCTCCGCAAAAAATACAAAAATTGGCTGGGCACGGTGGCTCATGCCTGTAATCCCAGCACTTTGGGAGGCTGAGGCAGGCGAATCACAAGATCAAGAGATTAAGACCATCCTGGCCAACATGGTGAAACCTTGTCTCTACTAAAAATACAAAAATTAGCTGGGCATGGTGGCACACACCTGTAGTCCCAGCTACTCAGGAGGCTGAGGCAGAAGAATCACTTGAACCTGGGAGGCAGAGGCTGCAGTAAGCCGAGATCGTGCCACTGCACTCTAGCCTGGACAACAGAGTGAAACTGTGTCTCAAAACAAAAACAGAAATAAAAAACCAAAAAACTTCACTCATATAGGAAACTTCAGGTTGCACTATTTTCATTTTTAAATCTCTACTATAAATTTCTTAAGCAATTGTCACTAATGACTTTGCTATAGTAGAAAGAGGAGGCTCTAAAGAGTCATCCCTCATTTACTGTGCAGCCTTGGCTAAGTCAGTAAACCTCTCTGAATCTTAGTTTCATTACCTGAAACATAGAGAGAATTACGCATACTTGTCAGGGCTAAGTGTAATTTAGAGATCATGCACATAGACATTTGACACACAGTAGGCACTTCTTATATAGTAGGGTTTATTGTATTTTTCCAAATGTACTAGCTCAGATATTTAAAGGTGAATCTCATTTTCTTATTCCTTCTCTAATGATTTTTTTTTTTTATTTGACTGCACTTATAGATCTCTAACCTCTGGCCTCTCCTCCCTAGTTCCTCTGAGGTTTAGGTGGATTTGATTAGGTGTGAAATCTAGGGGACAGTAAGGTTCTTCACTGAAGGAGATGACTGACTTGATCTTCTCCATGTAGGATTTCCAGACCACGTTCAAGTAAAGGCCACACGAATAAAGATTGGCGTCCTAGGAATATAGTTCATTGGAGTGGGCAGTGTTCTACAAGGACAGCTTGTCTAGTCTTTTTACATTATAGCAGGGGACTCTGAGGCTAGAGACGGAGGAGCTGCGGCTGCTTGCAGCTGGAGGGTGGGTGGGAGTGGGTAGGGCATCCCCTCAGAGGACTCCTGAGGGAACTGGCTCTGGGAGGGCTCCATGGGGCTGAGACTCACACGACTGCTGGGATGGAGCACTTGCCACTGGTGTAGAAATACTCCTTGATGTGGGCACGGGGCAGCAGGCGGACAATGTAGGCAAAGCAGCAGGGTGTGGTGTCCGAGGCATCTGGGAGAGGAAAGGAAGCAGAGAGACCCTTTTATTCATTGCTCCTGCACGCTGGACATTGTGCTGGACACTTTGTATGATTTATTTAGAAAAAACTGTTATCTTCCTTGACAGAAACTGAGGCTCAGAGAGGTGAAGTCACTTGGCCATGGATACACAGTGGCAGAGTGGGGATTCCAATCCCTCATCGAATCCCTGAATCAGGCTTGTATCCGTCCCTCTACACCATAACCCTCTGCCCTTGGCTCTCAGGCCTTCTGCCTGGTTTGTCCTGGGTCCTCTGGTCTCATTTTTGCCCTTCCAGGATCCTCAGTGGATTCAGAACTTGGTTTCTTTGAGACCTAGGTGGGTTGTGGGGAGGCTTCCAAAGCTCAGGCTCCATGACTCAGCCAGGATCCTAAGAGGGGCCTGGAGATGCATACTGAGCTGTAGTGAGAAGAGCTCTCAACAGAGAACTTCTTGTTGTTCAGTTAATTCAAGATGACACTGGGAAGCATCAGTTACCACTTCCCAGCAGAGGAGTAGTTTTTATCTTCCCAGCCAGATGGAACCAGGTTTGAATACCAGTTTCCCTACTTCCTAGCTGTGTGCCCATGGACATGTTACTTAACCTCTCTGTTTTCACTTGTGTAAGTCAAGGACAGCTACTCAAAGACTCGTTGTGAGTATTAAATAAGATGTACAAATATCAGCACATTGCCTGATCCATAGTAGCCATTTAATTAGCTTTTATTATCCTCTCTTTGTTTTTATTTATTTTTTAAATGTTGGCCGGGCACAGTGGCTCACACCTGTAATCCCAGCACTTTGGGAGGCCTAGGCAGGCGGATCCCCTGAGGTCAGGAGTTTGAGACCAGCCTGGCCAACATGGAGAAACACCATCTCTACTAAAAATACAAAAATTAGCCCGGCATGGTGGTGCATGCCTGTAATCCCAGCTACTTGGGAGGCTGAGGCAGAAGAATCTCTTGAACCCGGGAGGTGGAGGTTGCAGTGAGCCGAGATTGCACCATTGCACTCCAGCCTGGGCAACAAGAGCGAAACTCTGTCTCAAAAAAAAAAAATGTATTCACTACTAATAAGGCCATGTAACCTCTCATAAACCCATTTTTTTTTTACATTTATGAAATAAGAGAGAATATGACTGTCTCAGGGTCTCAGGAAGTTATAGTTTAGTTACATTTCTTAGAAACCCTGCTGCTGACAGGCATGAGTCAGTCGTGTTTCAAGATCAGTGTGAGCCACTCGTGACTACTAATCTTCCCAACATCAGTCCACACTCAGTGAACACCTGTGGGCCTTGCGGGAGTAGACCTTGATGACAGGAAAGTTGATCAGGAGATCCCTGCCGTGAAGCAGTTTAGAGATCTCTCAAGGACAACAGGACATCTGGGTAAGACAATCCAGAAGAATGTAAATAATGGGATTCAGACAGTATTCATATTACAGTTGAAAAGGGGACAAGGTCTGGGGCAGTCACTGGGGTGGGGTGGGCATTCTAGGCAGAGGGTCCGACTCCAGGGGCTGTGGTGGTCAAGACCAGGACTTACATGGGGTAGCAGACGCAGGAGCGCAGAGGGTGGTAGCAACCAGGATGATAGCGAGGGCAGCCACGGAGACCTTCATGGTACCTGTGGGAGAGGCTGTGGGAGGTCCACGTGCTGTCTCAGGATCCTCTACAGGGATCTTCTGAAGCTCAGGCTGGCCCTTTATAGGAGTTGAGGCCAATTGAAGTGCACCCCCTAAGGGCAGTTTCCAAAATAGCAACCAAGCATTGGCTGGTATCGTAAGTGAAATTGCACAAAACAGAAAAGAAAACTGAAATAGCCTCCAGAAATTTGAGTCTCTGTCACCCCATCACTGCCCTCCCATCTAGAGTGAACTCATCAGTTACGGCTTTGGCCAAGCACCAGTAGTGGAAAACGCTTTCTCTGCTGACATCCTCAGTTTTACATTCCAAGGAAGGGGTCCTCCTCAGAGAGCAGGAAGCTGCTTCCTTGGGGACAAGAAGGAGGGGCAGTTAGGACAGGATCGTAAGTCACTGAGTCTTTGATTGCCTTCAGAGTTCTTGCTTATTCATTACAGATCTTCTCTCCTTTCCCTCATGCATGGAAGGATGTTATTTATAAGGTATTTTATTGAGGAGAGTCCTCTGGACATGCAGTCCCCAGAGGTGAGCACACGCACACTATAAATTGTGGCATGGCAGTTGATCTGAGCTGGGCGGTGGGGGACCTGCTCACTAGATATGAGTTGGAGTCCTCTTGTGGGAGTTTCTTGTTTTCATCCTGGCCATAGTGTCTCTCCCATTTATTTGCTAAACAATCTTTGGGAAAATTGCTTAATGTCTTTGAGTTCTATTTCCTTGTTTATAAAGTGGAATAACTGATTATAGGCTTGTTGAGAAACAGAGAGAGAGAGAAAGATCTTTTCCAGCATACTGTACCATTATTGGCTAGCATTTACTGAAGGCCTATCTGTGGCAGCTACTATTCTACCGGCTCAGTGTGTGCCAACTCATTTACTATTATTACCCCCATTTTATGAATGAGGAAACTCAATAAATACTGGGATCCCATCTCACTGTAAGGCCTTCTTGGGCACAAAAGTTACAGAATATGAAAGCTTCGAAGGACTTTAGGGATCATTTTTTCCATGTTTTCCAGTGGCACAAGAGGAAACCAAGTGAACAGGAGAAATTTGCTAAGAACACACAGCAAATGAATGACAGAGTTGGGATCAGAACCAAGTTGCCCTGGCTCCCACTTCAGTGCTCTGTCCATTAAGTACTGCCCAACATTAAAGGTTGGGAGTGGTTGGGAGTATCCTCGAAACTGAACCCATGTGGAACTACTGGATTAGAGCTGGGGTCCTTACTCCATTCCAAAGATCTGGATACAGTAAATATTCATCAATTCCTATTTCAGTCGTTCAGAATTAGCGACAATTTTGCCTGGGCTAGGCTGAAATTGGCTTTAGAATTTTTTAAGAGAAAAATGTTTATTGACAGTGACAAAAGCAAAATAAAGAAAATGTAACCCTCTGCTGAGATCATTTTCTGTTAGGTACTCTCACACTTGTAACATGGTGGCTGGGAGTGACTGAACCACCCAGAATGGGAAGACTGTCACATATCTTCCTCACGATGACTTTGAGGCAAAGTGTCTATTATTCTCATTTGACCCATGAGGAAACTAAGCCTCAGAACACATAATTAACATCTTCAAGGTCATGCAGCTGATAAGTGGGATTTGAAGGCAGGTGTTTCTGATGACCAGGCTCAAGCTCTGTCCAGTGAATCACATCAATAAGGCAGTGAACAATTATTGAGGCCTTTCTGGGTTACAGGTGCTATTCCAATCTCTTTTTTTTTTGAGACAGAGTCTCGCTCTGTTGCTCAGGCTGAAGTGCAGTGGCGCAATCTTGGCTCACTGCAACTTCCCCCTCCCAGGTTCAAGCAATTCTCCTGTCTCCCGAGTAGCTGGCATTACAGGTGTCCACCACCATGCCTGGCTAATTTTTGCATTTTTAGTAGAGACGGGGTTTTGCCATGCTGGCCAGACTGGTCTCCAACTCCTGACTTCAGGTGATCCGCCCGCCTCGGCCTCCCAAAGTGCTGGGATTACAGCCACCTCGCCTAGACTTGTTCCAAGCTCTTTACAACAACCCTCTCATGCCCTCCTTACAGCTCAACCAATTAAAAATGGAAACCTGATTTTGGAAAGTATGGCCATCTCATTTGAAGAAACAAATTGCAAGCACTTTAGAAATGTTCATCCATCCACATAAAAATGTTTTACCAATTGTTTCCTTCACAAAGCCTCTTTAGGTCTAAGGTAAGTTACCAAACATGTGAGAGGCTCTGGAAAAGGCAGTGGGTTAAGAGCAGGGACTTGGCAGTTTCTCCTGTTTATCGGCCAGGTGGCCTCAGGCAAGTTATTAATAATCTCTCTGGTCTCGGTTTTCTTACCTATAAATCAGTGATAATAATAATAGTCCCTCACACAGCTGTCCAGATAATTAAGTCCCTATAAATGTCCTCATGCTTGCAAAGCTCTCAGTGCAACTCCTGACACATATTAACTACTTAATAACATTGGCTATTGCTGGGTGCTGTGGCTCGTGCCTGTAATCCCAGCACTTTGGGAGACCAAGGCGGGTGGATCACAAGGTCAGGAGTTCAAGACCAGCCTGGCCAACATGGTAAAACTCCACCTGTAATAAAAACACAAAAATTAGCTGGGCATGGTGGCAGGTGCCTGTAATCCCAGCTGCTCGGGAGGCTGAGGCAGGAGAATCTCTTGAACCTGGGAGGTGGAGGTTGCAGTGAGACAAGATCGTGCCACTGCAATCTAGCCTGGGTGAAAGAGCAAGCCTCCGTCTCAACAACAACAACAAAATAGTATTGTCTATTATTATCATGTTATCATTATGAGTAAGAAGATGTCAATGCCTTTAAGGATATTCTGTAATTTATGCTTTTCAGCAATCTAAACTAGACCCCCAGTTAATACGTATTCATGGAATTTGTTACAAAAAATCTTTATTTATTTTTTACAAATAAAATCTTTATTTATTTTTTAAAACAGATGGAGGCCAGGTGTGGTGGCTCACACCTGTAATCGCAGCACTTTGGGAGGCCAAAGTGGGCGGATCACCTGAGGTAGGGAGTTAGAAACCAGCCTGACCAACATGGAGAAAACTCATCTCTACTAAAAATACAAAGTTAGCTGGGCGTGGTGGCACATGCTTGTAATCCCAGTTACTTGGGAGGCTAAGGCAGGAAAATCGCTTGAACCCAGGAGGCGGAGGTGGTCATGAGCCGAGATCGCGCTGCACTATTGCACTCCAGCCTGGGCAACAAGGTCGAAACTCCATCTCAGAAAACAAAAAACAAAACAAAAAAAAGATGGGTAGTTGAGGCTTAGAGAGGTTAAGTGATTAGCTTATGGTCACAGCCTACAGTAGTAGAGTTCAATATTGAACCCGTATCTGGGTTCATAGACTTTCTACCATACTTCATTGTTTTTAGAGAAAATCATAAATGATTGCCAAAGCTCAGTTTTCTCCTGTGAGCTCGAGTTCTGTTTTTTTTTTTTTTCCTTGATTTCAGTTTCCCTCCTTAAGGAAGAAAGGAAAATATTTTCCTGGATACCAGATATGCTGAATTGGGACACGAGCTAAAGAAAGAGGTGAGGAAACCTGCAGAGAACCCCAACATGCTCCTCATCTTTGAATCCCAGCGAACCTTTCCACTGTGTGTGTGTGTGTGTACATTTATCTGTGTATAAGTGGTGGTGGGACAGGGGGTTGGTGGTACGATGGTGGGATTGCTGAGTGGGAATAGGCAGTGGGAATGTCAGGAGTATTTTTCTTTTTGTTGTCTTTTGAGACAGGATCTCACTCTGTTGCCCAGGCTGGAATGCAGTTGCTGATCACCTGCAGCCTCCTGGGCAGCTAGGTACAGGTGTGCACCACCATGCTGGACTAATTTTTAATTTTTTCGTATAGATAGGATCTTGCTATGTTGCCCAGGCTGGTCTCAAACTCCTGGCTTCAAACGAGCCTCCTCCTTGGCCTCCCAAAGTGCTGGGATTGTAGGCATGAACCACTGCACCCAGCATATGAGTATTTTTCTTCCCTTTCAGAGATTCCAGTGAATTGTGAGGAGCATAGGAGGGAGGAGAATCGAATTTTTACTTCATTTCTGCCATTCGTTTTCTCTTATGCAAAATCAAGGTTTGGGCTTGATGGCTATCTTCAAGTTTTTCTCTGGTTCTAATGTACTGATTCCGTCAGCAAATTAGAGAGCTCATGTAAACAATATGATGCCTGGTACAGGGTGGGTGTTCAAAGAATGGCAACTATCATTATTATTCACCCAGCTCTTTATGTTCCTGAAAACCTGGAACTCCTTCCTGTCTGACCCACCGTAGTGGTGGAGGGGATCAGGCGAGATAATGCTCATGAATGCACTTAGGAGACCTAAGGCGGGCACAACCATCATGGAGCCGCCTCTGCTCTCCCCGTCCCTTCAGTGTGCATGGTTCATGCCGCTCAGTCATTCCTCACCCACACTATAGATTTTACTGAGAATTGCTGTGAGCTGGGCACCGTTCTAGGCACTGCAGACACCATGGCTAGTAAAACAGGCAAAGACTCGCCATCTAGAGCTTGTTTGAGTATGGAGTAGAGGATCATCAGGGAGAAGGGAGATAAACAATAAACAAGTAAATTTACACTCTTTTATTCCAAATCATCTTTTCACTGGTCTTAACTCCGTGAGCACAGCGACCGTGTCCTATGTGTTTTCTATTTGTTTATTTGTGTTCTCCACCTGCTTTCCAATTCATGTCTTAGACGTGCTGCTCAATCAATGCTGATTAAGTCCCATTAACTTCTTACAGCATCTTGATTAAATGGTCTCTCTAGAGTCAGACTTCTAGGTTCAAAATCCAGCTCTATGATTTATTAATTTTTAATAAAATTGTGTGTTTTTAAGAAATACATTTACAACATGGTGTTTTGATATGCATATACATAGTGAAATGATTATTGCAGTTAAACACATTACTATATCTGTCACCTCACACAGTTACTGCTGTTTTGTGTGTGTGGTGAGAACACCTGAAATCTCTTCTCTTAGAAAATTTCCAGTACTCAATACAATATTATTAACTATATAGTAGTCCTCCCTTATCTGTGGTTTTGCTTACTGCGGTTTCAGTTACTCTTGGTCAACTATGGTCAGAAAATATTAAATGGAAAATTCCAGAAATTCACATTTACACTTTTATTCCGGTATGTTGTTATAATTGTTCTATTTTGTTGTTGTTATTCTCTTACAGTGCTTAATTTATAAAGTTAATCATAGGTAGTATAGGAAAAAACACATAATCTAATAGTGTGTAACAGGTACTATCCATGGTTTCAGGCATTCATTGGGGGTCTCGGAACCTATCCCCCACAGATAAAGGGGAACTGCCGTAGTCCTCATGCTATACATTAGATTCTACATAATCGTAACTTAGTGCCCTTTGACCAGAATCTCCCAATTTCTCTTACAGCCTGACCACTGGTAGCCAAAGTTCTACTCTTTGCCTCCATGTATTTGACCTTTTTAGATTCCACATGTGAGATCATGTAGTATTTTCCTTTCTGTGTTTGCCTTGCTATTATTAATGATGACTTTGAACAAGTTGCTTACTTCTCTGGGCCTAAATTTCTTCATCTGCAAAGTACGATATTGGACCTAACCTGTTTGGGGCAATGGAGCCATTTAAGAGTCTGATGAGGGCTGGGTGTGGTGGCTCATGCCTGTAATCCCAGCACTTTGGGAGGTTGAGGCGGGTGGATCTCTTGAGCTCAGGAGTTCAAGACCAGCCTGGGCAACGTGGTGAACCCCATATCTACTAAAAATACAAAAATTAGTGGGCATGATGGTGCACCTGTAGTCCCAGCTACTTGAGCCACATTACACTTCAGCCTGGGTGACAGAGTGAGACCCTGTCTCAAAACAAAAGGGTGGGGGTTGGTTGCTGTGGCTCACACCTATAATTCCAGCACTTTGGGAGGCCGAGGCAGGAGGATCACTTGAGGTCAGGAGTTCGAGACCAGCCTGGCCAACACGGTGAAACTCCATCTCTGCTAAAAATACAAAAAAAATTAGCTGGCCATGGTGGTGCATGCCTGTAGTCTCAGTTCCTTGGGAAGCTGAGGCAGGAGAATCACTTGAACTCAGGAGGCAGAGGTTGTAGTGAGCAAAGATTGCACCACTGTACTCCAGCCTAAGCCACACAGTGAGACTTGGTCTCAAAAAAAAAAAAAAAAGAATCAGATGAGGATATGAGGGTGATCTGCCTGAAATATCTGTCACCCCATTGATCGCCAGGGTTGGTCTGTTACCAACCATAGTTTCTTGGGTTTTCAAAGCAATAGAAATTGACATGAGGTCGAAAGAGTTTTCTGAGACAAGACTTCATTGGCGCTTTTGCCTGGACATAGGGAGGCAGCACAAAGAGAGAATTCTCTGACTGACTCTGTGCAGAGCTGGTAGGGGTTTTTTTTTAATTAGGCAAAGCATGAGAATTGACATCAGGGGTAGGGTATGCAGGCTGGACTAGGCAAAGCATGTGAAGGGTAGGGTATGCAGGTTGGCATTATCTGGTCATAATGGTTATCTTGAGTAATGGACTACGTGGTAGTGGCTGGGGCAACAAGTCTGTAAATCAGTTGTTCAGCATTCCTTCCTGAGGTTGGAATACTCCACAACCTTGGTTTGATACTTGGATTTCCTAAGGCCAGTTCCTGGAATCTGTTAAGTAAAAGGCATGCTTGGTATCAGTGAGGTAGTGGTGCAGGGTTTGTGATCAATGGGAATGCGTGAAAGAAAGCTCTCCTATGGGTGAGCTGCCACCAAGCCCCGCTCCTAGTCTGTCTCAGTTTGGCTGATCTAGCTGGCTAGGCCTGTGTACCCTTCTCCTTTTGCTGTTCCATGTGCATCCCTCCTGAAGCTGTACACTTGGTTTAACCACCCAACGTGTTCTTCTTGCCCACTGCCCAGATAGAACAGGTTTATCAAGACACAGGAATTGCAATAGAGAAAGAGTTTGATACAAATAGAGCCAGCTAAACAGGAGACAGGGGTTTTATTACTCAAGTCAGCCTCCCTGAAAATTTGGAAGCTAGGGTTTTTGAAAGGTAGTTTGGCGGGCAGCGGGCTAGGGAAACAGGAATGCTGATTTGTTGGGTTGGGGATGAAATCATAGGGAGTTGAAGCTGTCCTCTTGCACTGAGTTGGTTCCTGGGTGGGGGCCAGAAGACCAGATGAGCCAGTTTACCGGTCTGGGTGGTGCCAGCTGATCCATCAGAATGCAGGGTCTGAAAAATACCTCAAACACCAATCTTAGGTTTTACAATAATAATATTATCTACAGGAGCAATTGGAGAGGTTAGTGGTCTCAAAGCCTCTGGCTGCATAACTTCTGAGCCGTGATTTCTAATCTTGTGGCCAATCTAGTGGGTTTGTGTCAGGGAGGGGCTGTTATCATCTTTGTTTCAAAGTTAAACTATAAACTAAATGTCTCCCAGATTGAGTGCTCCCTATGCCCAGGAATGAACAAAGGCAGCTGGGAGGTTAGAAGCAAGATGGAATCGGTTAGGTCAGATTTCTTTCACTGTCATAATTTTCTCACTGCTATAACATTTGCAAAGGCAGTTTCAGAAGAGGACAACCTTCCCCAAAATAGGAGGACTGTTCTTTGGTCAAGGGTATACAAGTAGCTGTGCTCCCCTGCTAGAACCTCCAAACAAGCTCTCAAGGTCCATTTGGAAGAGGACAACCTTCCCTAATAGAGGACTGTTCTTTGGTCAAGGGTATACAAGTAGCTGCGCTCCCCTGCTAGAACCTCCAAACAAGCTCTCAAGGTCCATTTGCAAGAGGACAACCTTCCCTAATAGAGGACTGTTCTTTGATCAAGGGTATACAAGTAGCTGCGCTCCCCTGCTAGAACCTCCAAATAAGCTCTCGAGGTCCATTTGTAGGCGAATGTAGTCAAGCTTCCAAGACTCCAGACACATCCAGATGAGATGTTGCTTGTGGCAGTCTACCTTTCTTAAAGAAAAAAAAAGAATCTCATGAAAGCTGTGAATAATTCCACCAATCTGCAGAGACCTACCCAGACAGACACACATAATTTTGCATGTAAGGGGTTCATAGACCCTGCTGGCTCATTGATGGGTCTCTTGATCCACAGGGCTGGTTCCTATCAGCTTTCATGCCTCTGGCATCCCTTTTCCTAGCATAATCCTCACTAAAGCCAGGCCTGTATCCCCTCAAGCCTAGTGTAGCCCCTCTCCTCCCCTCCCTGGCACAGTCTTCTTTTTTGTCCTCCATCATTCATTCTTTCCAAAGCTAAGCTGGCTGCTAGCCAAGTTTCGTAATATGACATTAGGAAATCAAATGCTGGCAGAGAAAATGAAACCTAATTCTAACTAGATTCCAAAGCTGTCATCAGGCATGGAGTTCCCCTCATGACTTCAGACTGTTGGGGGCAGCTCTGAGTGTTCAGCTGCTCTTAAAAACATGCCTAAAGCAGTGAAATTCCCCCCATCCTCTAGAAATCTGGGCTCCCAAGAGAAGCCTAAGGCAAAGTCATTTCCTCATGGACCTTAATTTTCCCCATCTGCAAATTGGAGACTTACTGGTTGTTCCTGTCCTTCTCTGCCCCTGTTTACAAGTCTACATATTTCCCACCTGAGACTGGAAGTTATCTCACTCTTTGTTTCTGAAGGACCCTGCATAGGGTAGGTGCTCCATTGGTGCCAGACACAATAGGGTGCAAGCTGAGACCTGGTAGCAGGCTCAGGAGACTTCCCAGGAGGAGACAGAATTTGAACCCCAACCAGTACTCTGCAACATCCTGCCCTTGATTTTTGGTTCAGCTCTGGTTTGTTCTTTCCGTGTTATTCTGTTCTGCTCCTCCCCTCCCCTCCCCTCCCCTGTCACCTTATATCTCACTTTAATGCACATTGCACTCTGTCAGTGTACTAACTTTGACAACTGCTCTCATAATTTCAACCACATTCAGATCAAGGGTTGCAGCTTGGTTCCCCCTCACTCTTCTCACCTTCACCACACAGGACATTGGCTGGGCACAGCCACTTGTTTATTGCAGATGGAGACCACATGCAGTGTATTTGTTGATCAGAGCATCGCTCACCTGCCTCTGGTTACTAGAGGAGCCTGTTACAAGATGTCTTGGGGGTGGGGTAGCCATGGGAGCAAGGCCCACAGAGAAGCATCAGTTCTTCCAAAATGGTGGGTGCCAGATGACTTCAGACTGTCCTCCTCCTACTGATACCTTGGGGTCTGTTTTTGTTGTGGTTTTCCTCTGCATATTTGCTGATGGCTGGTGGCTTGGCTTCCCCTCTACTGGTGTACACCCCCTCATGAAGTACTCTTCAGGAACTCTTACTGCTGGAGCACTGCTATCCCCTGCACACCCCACCCCTGCCCTCCGCCCCAGTACCTCCAGCCTCCAGGAGAAAGCCTGGTAAAGCAGGACAAACTTGGGGTTGAAATCAGACAGCACATACTTTCTGTATGTTGTTTTTAGTTTGTTTGATTTTTCTTTAGAGACAGGGTCTCTCTCTGTTGCCCAGGCTGGCATGCAGTAGCTGATCATTGCTTATTGTAACCTCAAACTCTTGTGCTCAAGCAATCTCCTTGCCTCAGCCTCCTGAGTAGCTGGGACTATAGGTGCATGCCACCGTGCCTGGCTATTTTTTAAAAAATGTCTTCTATTGAATGTGGCTTTTGTGGCAGATTTTTTTTTCCTAAAGAAGGGATCTCACTGTGTTGCATAGGCTGGTCTCAGACTCCTAGCCTTAAGTGGTCCTCTCGCCTTGGCCTCCCAAAGTACTAGGATTACAGGCGTGAGCCACCACAGCTGGCACTTTTCTGTATGCCTTTGAACAAATTATTAACTATTTTTCACCTTGGTTTCCTTTCTGGAAACAGGGCTGAGAATACCTAACTCCTAGGACACTTCAAAAGATTAAATGAGGCAATCAGTAAATTGCCCAATACCATTTCTGGCACAAAGTAGATACTTGGAAAACAATTCCTTTCCTTTCTTTCCCCAAATGTCAAGGTGCCAGCATTTCTTCCCTCAATGCTTTCCCCCTCCCAGTAGAGGTATTGCTCGCATCTGAGAGTTAGGAGGCATGGCAGTGGGAGAGGGGAAATTGGTGATTTTCTGTGAGCCGTCAGGCACTGTGCTAGACACTATGCACATTATTTCACTTATTAGGAAGAAATACAGAAAATGTTAATGACTCAGACCTGCCCTGAGCTCTCCTGCCCTCAATGCGGTGGGCTTCAGGCACTCAGCCCCATGCTCTGTCCTTCACTGGATTTCTGTCTCTCAGAGCCTGGCCAAGGAGCGGGATGTGGTCCTTCCTTCTCCCTTCCTGGCTGTCTTGTCAGGCTAGCACACACACCCTTTCACAAAGAGTTTCACAGACAGGCTTAGAAAGGAAGTGACAAAGCTTCAGAATCTTACAGGATGATGTGGTTGCAGTCTGGATGCTGCCCTTCTTTGAGCTCATCCTGGGAAGCCCCTTGGCTTCTTGCCTATTACTTCCATTCTCAGGGAGGGGGGTCCCAGTTCCCTGCTTCCCCACTATGCTGCTTCCCCTTCTTTCTAATGTTCAGGTTAGAATATTAGGGTCCTTAGAACCTTCCAAGCATTCATTGCATTTTTGAGGCTCTCCAGCTTGCATGAAAAAGTCCCCTTGGGGAATTTCCTCAAATTAGGGTTTGGAAATTCTGTACCACAGTCATTCCTTTTAGTGTCAGCTTTGGGTGGTGAAAAGAGCAAGAAACTGGGAATTGAGAGACCTAAGCTCTAGTGCTATTGCAGCTCCAAACCCATTTGTTAGATTTTGGTGACCCACTTGCCCTTTGTAGGTCCAGGTTTCCTCATCTGTGAAATGAAGGTCTGACAATGTTATTTATTTCCTTCTCAGTTAAAAGATACAAAAGTATAGGCAGGGTGTGGTGACTCACACCTATAATTCCAGCACTTTGGGAGAGTGAGGTGGGTGGATCACTTGAGGTCAGGAGTTCGAGACCAGCCTGGCCAGTGTGGTGAAACCCCGTCTATACTAAAAATACAAAAAATTAGCCAGGCATGGTGGCGGGTGCCTATAATCCCAGCTACTCAGGAGGCTAGGGCAGGAGTATTGCTTGAACCTGGGAGGCAGAGGTTGCAGTGAGTGGAGATCACACCATAGCACACCAGCCTGGGCAACAAGATTGAAACTCTGTCTCGAAAAAAAAAAAAAACAAAGAAAAAAAGAGAGATACAAAAGTCAAGACTTTCTAGTATACTAGAGTGAGATTTAGGGGTAAGTGTCCTGTTTACCCCTAAAATTAGTTCACATTACTCCTCCTATGGGTAAGGCTGAGAGGTTATGATCCCTTCTTTCCCTCTTATCCGTCAAAGGCCCGGGACTCACTTTACCACTTAGTTCATGAACCTATCCTGTGAGCAGCCCTGCACTCCTCCATTTACCCACTCATTCCTTCACTCTTTCCTGTCCAGCACACATCTATTCATCTATTCCTTCACAGGCCGGGCACGGTGGCTCATGCCTGTAATCCCAGCACTTTGGGAGGCCAAGGTGGGTGGATTGCCTAAGGTCAGGTGTTCGAGAGCAGTCTGGCCAACATGGTGAAACCCTGCCTTTAAGAAAAAACAAACAAACAACCAAAAAAAACCTCTCATCTATTCCTTCACATCTGCATCTTGTGCCTGTTAAAATACTTTGCTCATGGTCAGGCACAGTGACTCATGCCTGTAATCCCAACACTTTGGGAGGCTGAGATGGGAGGATTCCTTCAGCCCAGAAGCTCAAAACCAGCCTGGGCAACATAGGGATACTCTGTCTCTACAAAAAATTTAAAACTTACCTGGGCATAGTGGCATGCACCTGTGGTCCCAGCTACTCAGGAGGCTAAGGTAGAAGGATCACCTGGACCTAGGGGGTTGAAACTCCCCATGAATGAGCCATGATCACACCATTGTACTCCAGCCTGGATGACAGAGCAAGACCCTGTCTCAGAAAAAAAAATTCTTTGTTCATAAGTGGAGAAAACTTTTGTGGACTGGGAGTGTGGAAAAAAACACTCAACATGCATTTTTCCTGTTCTCTTACACCATAACAACACACACGATTTCTGTGACCAAATATCTAGGGGTTTCTTCCCACACAACAAGTAAGCAATCAGTTCTGCAGTGGACACCAGCCGGGTGTCTGCCAGTTAATTCAGTTGTGACACCAGTCTACCTGGAAATAGCCTCAGAACCACAGGTTGGGGAATCAGTTCCACAGAACTGCTCCCTCCTTCTTACCAGTCACGAGTCTGGGCTTCCAGAATGTCTGACCAACCAGCTTCAAGTTGGGGTTACCATGATCCACCCTCTTTGGGTTTAATTAATTTGCTGGAGGAGCTCTCAGAACTCAGGGAAACACTTACATTTAAACACAGATGAAAAGATACACAAGGCAAGATCTGGAAGAGCTTCTGTTCCTCGGGAGTTGGGGTGCACCACTCGCCCAGCACTTGGATGAGTTCTCCTTCACCTTCCTGTCAGCCTCTACATGTTCTGCTCTCTGGAAGCTCTCTGAACCTTGTTTTCTTGAGCCTTTTATAAAGTTCATTGGATAAGCATGGACAACCATGTCGAAATGTAATTGGGCAAAAAGGATATGATTTAATACTAATAGAGCGAGGCAGGAACCCAGCAGGGCCTGTCTGCTCAGATTTTTTTTGGCATTCCTTCCTCCAGGATATGGGGCAGGGCCCTCTCTGGAATGAGGGTCTTATGACCCACAATCAGATTAGAGTCCTGCCTTGGGCAGGCAAAAGGAAGGCAGGAGAGGTCAGAGAGAGAAATTCTGCTTCCTGAAGCCTGCTTCTAAGGCCTAAAGTGCCCCAGCATTATAACAGAAGACTGTAAGGGCAATGAGTTAAAAGCCAGGAACTGTGGATGAAAACCTATATACATGTAATTTTATACACACACACACACTTATATCACATTAACTTAATCAGGAAAGTAATGTATTGGGGGTAATGTTGAGTAGCTCATATAATGGGTAGGACATTGGAGAACTTGGCTTAGAAAAATGACAAGTGAGAAACCAGAAACACTCGGGGTGTGTGGGCAGGAAGAACTACTTGGCAGTGCCTTCAGGGTGCCACTGTTGATATAAATGTACTCCAGCTAATTTTCCTATCCTCATCGCACTCTACTAAGGATTTATAGTCCTAGAAGACGGACTATGCCCAGCCAAGCTTGTGTCATTTGCATGCTTCTTGGCTGGGAGAAGTTAGAGTCCCTGATATGTTATACCACTGAGACTGTATACCCTGGAAGGAAGAAGTAATTACATAAAACGATGTCAAGGTGATATTTTGAAGGGGCAATGGATGCTATTAGAAAATTAGAAAAACAAAACAAAACAAAACAAGTGAACCAATACTCAACCCACCAGTCACCCACCCACCCATTCATCCATCCATTTATCTGTTCACCTGTTGATTCATCCTCTCATCCATATATCATCCATTCTCTTAGCCAATCAGGCAACACACCTTTGTTGAGTACCCATCATGTTCCAGAGGCCATGCCAGGCACTTAGATACAGTAGAAGGACACCACAAGGGTCCTTCAGAAACATCCCAAGAGTATCCTCACAAAGGACACATCTATGAAGCTGAAAGATACAGAGAAAGGAATGCATATATGTCCATGTACTGGAGGGTTCAAAACAAGATTGCTAGTGACATGGTGACTCATTCTGGATGTGGGCAGATAAGAGCTGGTTTTTGTGAACATCTTATACTGCCAGGATATTGCTTAACAAGAGGCAAAAGAACATGGGGCCAGGATTAAGCACCAGAAAACCTGGGTCTTCCTCTGGTCTCTGCTTCTCTAGAAAAGATACACTTCTTTTTCCTTATCTGTTCAACGAGAAGAATGAATATAAGAATTCCTGTTTTGTCTAATTCCGAGAACTGCTGTGGAGGTGAAGTGACTTCATGGATGAGAAGGCATTTTCCAATACAGAGAAAGATAATTCGTTCGCCCTGGTTACTTCTGTTTCCTGAGTGGCTGACAACACCGTGGCTCGCGTGCTACTTTGACTTCTTTCACGGCCTCACTGCCCACTATCCGGTGGTAGCTTTGCAGAGGATCTGTTGAGAGTTTCACTTCCGTAGGCCGGTCGATGAATGTCCAGGGTCATCACTGCTACCCACCTCAGAGAAGTGGACACTGAAGGTCCTATGGGCCCCAAGGAGGCTGAAAATAGTAGCTGTGTGACTGAATGTGTGGGACTGATGGTGGTTTCTTAGATGTGGGAATGAAGTAATCACGGAAAGCTCTGAACCATGTGGTAGCCCCAACTACTTTCCACTCACAATAGGAAGGAGCTGGGTTCTCCAACTTGTAGCCGACCCAACACAGGAGACCACAGCTTGAGGTCAGAAGGCGAGGCATACACTGTCTGGAGGAATTAGCCCTGGATCTATAGCATTCCAGGCCACAACCCTGAGTGAGGCAAGTCAGCTCTCTGAGCCTCAGTTTTCTCATCTGTGAAATGGGTAGCTTGCCTGTAGGGAACAGCCCGTTGGTGACTTCTTTACTTGTCCTAGGATGAATTTCTGGGCCAGGCATAGGCCTGCCTGTCTACTTCTCAGCTAGTCTCTTTCAGTTTTTTTCTCATATAAAAAACACTCCCGGCCAGGCGTGGTGGCTCACACCCGTAATCCCAGCACTTTGGGAGGCTGAGGCGGGTGGATCACTTGAGGCCAGGAGTTCCAGACCAGCCTGGCCAACATGGCAAAACCCCATCTCTACTAAAAATACAAAAAATTAGCTGGGTATGGTGCCTTTTATTATTGATGGGGTATACACTGCTACATTCTCTATAAAGTTTGAAAAATTTTACAAGTACATACTGTATTTAATAAGTAATCCTACTTCTAGGAGTTTATCTTACAGAGGTACTCACATATGTACAACTTGATCTATGCAAGATATTCATGGTTTGTAATCCTGAAGACTGAAGTTCATCAATAAAGGACTAATGAAATAATTCTGGCACTTCCATATAACAGAATGTCAGGCTGCTACCAAAAAAAAAAAAATGAGGTAATCTCCGCCTGGGCACGGACTTTAGGGTGCTGAGTTGGGCGGATCACTTGAGGTCAGGAGTTCAAGAGCAGCCTGGACAACGTGGCAAAACTCTGTCTCTACTAAAAATACAAAATTAGCCCGGCCTGGTGGTGCATGCCTGTAATAGCAGCTATTAGAGAAGTTGAGGCAGGAGAATCACTTGAATCCAGGAGATGGAGGTTGCAGTGAGCCAAGATCATGCCACTGCACTCCAGCCTGGGTGACAGAGTGAGACTCCATCTAAAAAAAATCAAGAAACAATCTCCATACTTGCAGAAATTGAATGATCTCTAAGACACACTAAGTGAAAGAAACAAGGAGGACAGAATGGCTTATATAATATGCTACAGTGTGTGTGTGTGTTTAAAAAGAAGAGAGAGACTCATCTATGTAAATGCTTTTGGAGGCTGCATAAGAAACTGGCAACGGCCGGGCACGGTGGCTCATGCCTGTAATCCCGGCACTTTGGGAGGCTGAGGCGGGCGGATCACGAGGTCAAGAGATTGAGACCATCCTGGCCAACATGGTGAAACCCTGTCTCTACTAAAAATACAAAAAAATTAGCTGGGCAAGGTGGTGCCTGCCTGTAGTCCCAGCTACTCCGGAGGCTGAGGCAGGAGAATTGCTTGAACCCGGGAGGCGGAGGTTGCAATGAGCCGAGGTCGCGCCACTGCACTCCAGCCTGGCGCCTGGTGACTGAGTGAGACTCTGTCTCACAAAAAAAATAAAAAAGAAACTGGCAACAATTCCCTTCCTGTTAGGAAGGTTAATGGGAGGGAGGCCTGGAGGAGAGCTAGGAGGGAGACCTCCTTTTCTTGTATACCACTTTGTATCTTTAGAATTTTGTATCATGTGCATATTTGATCTATTTCTAAGAAGTATTGGAGGGAGAATTCCCATGGAGCTTCAGCCCCAGTCTTAGAGCTTCTTTTACCCCTCAGGCCAGTGAGAGATTCAGGTTTGCTCAGCAGAAGTTGAAGTGCATGACTCACCCAGTGGCTCATTCCTGCCCCAGGCCCCTCACCCAACCCCTCACCCCACCCTTTACTGCATCAGGGAAGTAGGCTTTTAGAATCATATTTTGACACCAAAAACAACCGTACGTGCCTTCCCCCCCGGCAAAAAAGAGTCATATTTCATCTCCGGGGAAGGAGTGATAGACATTATCTCCTCTGACAGAGGGTGTTTCGTAGTGGAAACGGCATAGCCCTTGGAGTTGTACAAACTTTGGTTCAAATTCCAGCCTCTGCTGCTTATGCTGTAAAAGGTCAAGAAACTGTTGTGCTCTTGCTGGATTGTTTCCTTCATCTATAAAATGGGCTGACTTTCCACTGAACCCACGTGACTGGGAAAGACCAGATAAGGTCATTGCATGTGATGCTTGGCACATAGTAGGTACTGAGTAAATGGAAGCAGCTGTGCTCATAGTCACTGAGCTCAGCCTACCGGAGCCCTTTATCACAAAGGAAGGAGGAAACAGCAGTAGTTGGAATTGGACTCAGTTCAGCAAACACTGGTGGCCCTCTCTGGGCTTGGCCCCTTGCCCAGTAGACATAAAAAGGCACAATGCCTCCCTGCCAGGGATGCACATTGATCAGAAGGGTCTGAGAGAGCCTCAAGTTTGCAGCTGCCTCTCTGTAGCTCTGAGGTCTAGAAACAGTGTGTTCAGCGCCAAGGGGACTGTTTCCAGGGCAGACTCAGCATTGGTGTTTGCAGTGGGGACTTTTGTCAGGGAACAGGCTGAGCTGGGAGGGAGTGAGAACCCTGGAGGTTTCTCCATGAGGATGGTGTGTTGGACCAGTAGGGACCTTGGGAACAAGCTTCCCCGGTGTCAAGGGCTCCTGTGTCCTGGCCTGTCCCCACCACAGAGGCCCCTGCAGTACAGAAGCAATTCCTGCCACATGGGAATTGGTTCTGAACATGGGGTTGGCCTCTCAGCTGCAGACACGTATCTCTTTCTCCCCTGATGGGCAGTGGCAGAGAGCACGGGCATTTAGAGTAAGGCAGACCTGGGTCTAAGTTCTTACTTGGCTGTTGATTCACTCAGTGGCCATGTTCCCTAACTTTGCTAAGCCTTGGTTTCTTTGTAAAATGGATGTAATAATATTACCTACTACTTTGTGTGAGGATTCAAAAAAATACCCCATTACAAAATGTTTGGAGGCATTACAAAACTATTTTAGTAAAGCTGCCTAACATTGAGCTGGCAGATCTAAAATGAGGGCAAAAAAATTCTTCCTAGGAAGGGAATTACTCATAAGATTAGGGAAAAAAAATGCCTTAATGGGCATGTTTGATTATAAAAAGGGAAACCCTTCCATCACATCCCTCCCTTACCTCATATTGCCTAGAAAGGGCTAAATCTTTCTGCGTAAGAAACAGGATTGGAAGTCATTCATGGTCAGGGCGAGAGATGTGACAAGGACATGGGGTGGTGAGGGAGAAGAGGGGAGATGTGCGGGGCTCTAGAACACAGTGGCCAGATCCTGGGAATAAAATCAGGCCAGGGAGAGATTAATTTTTCTGTTAGGGAATGGCCAGTGGTTTTTTAAGGCAGGGATTTTTTTTTTTTTCTTTGAGACAGAGTCCCACTCTGTTACCCAGGCTGGAGTGCAGTGGTGCATTCTTGGCTCACCGCAACCTCAGCCTCCCGGGTTCAAGCGATTCTCATGCCTCAGCCTCCCGAGTAGCTGGGATTACAGGCGCCCACCACCATGCCCAGCTAACTTTTGTATTTTTAGTAGAGATAGGGTTTCACCATATTGGCCAGGTTGTTCTCGAACTCCTGACCTCAAGTGATCTGTCCATCTCGGCCTCCCAAAGTGCTGGGATTACAGGCGTGAGCCACTGTGCCTGGCCTAAGGCAGGGATTTTTATGGCTGGTATCCAATTTTGAGTTCTCACCTGAATTATTCTGTGCTACATTCAATACCTATCTTATGTGCAAATCTCCAGTAAATATCTGTTGCATCTGATAGCCTTACATCATGGTCGTTTTGGGAGAATGAAGAAATGAGGCCGCTGACCCTGGTGGGGTGAAGCAGCGTGTGAAGAAACAGAGAATTCCGTGGCAGCTGGGAGTATCTGAGATGAAGAATAGGAATGACTTTTTGGACGTTCTATACGGTTCCGGATGCCCATATAGCAGAGGCTGCCAAATGGGTACTTTAAAAAAGATAGAGGACCTGCTGAGGCTCAGAGCAGTGAGAACTGGTTGGGCCCAGGCAGCAAGTGGGTTCTGGCCTCACCAAGAGAACTGACCACAAGGTCTGCCAGCTGTAGCACTGTAGCATCAGGAGGGTCACAGGGCAAGGTGAGATGAGCCATATGTCAACAAGTCAGCCGGAGTCAACAGAATGAGAACCATGTGCCCCACCCTCAACCAGGGCCATGAGGCCCTGCATCCTGAAGCCACCTTGGGAGGTAAGAAACAGTCCTGACCAAGAGTTTGAACTTCACACTGGCTATGAATATTTACCTGAAGTGAAGCTGCTTCATTTCAGAGGAGCCTGTTTTCCTTAATTACCCTGTTTAAGTGTTTCTTCCACCATTGGTGAGAATGGGTGCTTCAGTGTCAGCCCAGTTACTGAAAAATAGCAACTTTTTTCTGTAAATCCAAGTTGTAACATGTACATTTTTGACACTGCTACATGATGAATGATGAAGAATTACCCCCAAGATCGCATATATACACAGTCTTCCAGCCATAAAACCTCCCTCTCATGTTGCAGACACACAGGCTGCTTTCTAGCCCCATTGCTGCAGGCTCTCTAACCACCTGTTTCTCTCTTCAGAATCCTGTTAGTGCTGCTGAACTTCTCACTTTTATGTCCTGCAGCTGCCTTTTGATTGCTCCAACCCCTTAAGCAGGCTTAATTTCTCCTCAGGGACCAGCTGGGATATACTCAGAAACTAGGACATGAAATTGTTTTGTTAAAAAGAAAAGAAAAAGAAAAAAGAAAGAAAAGAAATCGAAAACTTAGAGACAACTACTCAGACAACTTCTGAGTCACAGTGAGGCGGGGCGGGACCCAGACATACTGGGTGTTAGGTTGGCTGGATTTTCTCTTTACTGTCTCATAGAACTCAGCCTTTCCCCCTTCTGCGAAATGAAAGATAGTCTTAGCTAATGTGTCCCTTGAGCCTTTTTGGGAAGATTAAATGGAATGACATGAAGAATTGAACAGTATCTGGCATGTTGTAAACTTTTTCTCTCATCCTCTATACTTTTGCTCTCTTTTTCTTTCTCCATCTCTTCTACTTTCTCCATCAGTGATAAGGTGAGTGATAGTACCATTAAGAATCCCCACTGTGGCTGGGTGTGGTGGCTCACGCCTGTAATCCCAGCACTTTGGGAGGCCGAGGCGGGTAGATCACTTGAGGTCAGGAGTTCGAGACCAACCTGGCCAACATGGTGAAACCCCGTCTCTACTAAAAATACAAGAGTCAGCTGGGTGTGGTGGCCGGCACCTGTAATCCCAGCTACTTGGGAGTCTGAGGTAGGAGAATTGCTTGAACCTGGGAGTTAGAGGTTGCATTGAGCCAAGATCACACCACTGTACTCCAGCCTGGGAGACAGAGCAAGACTCTGCCTCAAAAAAAAAAAAAAAAAAAAGGAATGTGAGGAAATAGGAACTCTGAGGAAATAGGAACTTTCACTGTGAGGACATAGGAACTTTCCAGTTGGGAGGGAGGTCTGGCACATGGAAATAGGAGTTGTCATAACCCCACATTTGGGCAGCCACACCAAAGCGGTGTACTTTCTACCTCCCTCATCTCCTGTTCTTTACAAAGCAGCTCCACCGTTTACTAGTTGTCTGGGCGGCTGGTTGACTTTTCCAAGCCTGTTTTCTTATTGGAGATATGAGGATGATGCGATATACTATACAATGTGGCTATGATTAGGAATTGGAATAAAATATGTAACATGGTACTTGGCATATACTCCATAAATGTGGCTGTTTAAGCTAAAATGATGAAGCTCAACTGGTCAGGCCAACAACCTAGGAGTTGACTTTTTTTCTTAGGTTGGGCTCCTCCAGAAGCCAAACCTCAGATAAGGATTTGAGTGAAAGTATTTTTTTTTTCTTTTCTTTTTTTTGAGACAGAGTCTCACTCTGTTACCCAGGCTGGAGTACAGTGGTGTGATCTCAGCTCACTATAACCTCCGTCTCCTGGGTTCAAGTGATTCTCATGCCTAAGCCTTCTGAGTAGCTGGGGTTATAGGCATCTGCCATCATGCCCAGCTAATTTTTGAATTTTTAGTGGAGATGGGGTTTCACTATGTTGACCAGGCTGGTCTCGAACTCCTGGCCTCAGGTGATCCACCCGCCTTGGCCTCCCAAAGTGCTGGGATTACAGGCGTGAGCCACTGTGCCTGGCTGAGTGCAAGTAGTTTACTGAGAGGTGATCTCAGGAAGATCCAGAAGGGAAATGGAGAAATGAGGTATACTCTATCTTATTTTAGCCTCACATTGACTCTCTCAAGATAGATATTGTTATTATTCTTTATATTATATAGATAAGTGGTGGTTTTAAAACATGGCCATGATTCTATGATGTCTGTCCCATCAAGTGGTGGAAAGTATGTCCTCTGTTCTTGGGTCTTTGCAACATTCTCAATAGATTGATCAGACTGACTCTCAAAGCTAGATAGAAAAGATTGCACAGATGCTTGCTATTCTTTTTGAAATACTCACTCTGGAAGCCTTTGAAGTGTAGCTACCCTGAGACTGCCATATGGAGAAAGACAGATATAGACAGAATTGATATCTGACTATAACTACCTGAGAGACCCCACACTGGAACCTCTCAGCCAACCCTTTCCTGAATTCCTAAGCCACAAAAATTATGAGAGATAAGAAATGGTTATTGTTTTAAGCTATAAAGTTCTGGGGTGATTTTTTGTTTGTTTGTTTGTTTGTTCTGTTTTGTTTGTTTGTTTGTTCTATTGCCCAGGCTGGAGTGCAGTGGCACGATCTCGGCTCACTGCAAACTCTGCCGCCCAGGTTCAAGCAATTCTCCTGCCTCAGCCTCCTGAGTAACTGGGGTTACAGGCGCCTGCCATCATGCCCAGCAAATTTTTGTATTTTTAGTAGACATAGGGTTTCACCATCTTGGCCAGGCTGGTCTTGAACTTCTAACCTTGTGACCTACCTGCCTCAGCCTCCCAAAGTGCTGGGATTACAGGCATGAGCAACCACGTCTGGCCTCTGGGGTGATTTTCTATACAGAAGTTGATTACTGGAACATGATTTTGATGGGGTACAGAGCTCCTTGAGATACTGAGTATTTTAAGCTGAAAGAAATTGAGAAGACTACAGAAACAGGGATGTCACTCTCTGACCTCATCCCGCCTTTCTCCCTTGAAGCAGGCCATAAAAGAATTCTGACCCTGGGCGTGGTGGCTCACACCTATAATCCCAGCACTTTGGGAGGCCAAGACAGGTGGATCACCTGAGGTCAGGAGTTCAAAACTAGCCTGACCAACATGGAGAAACCCCATCTCTACTAAAAATACAAAATTAGCCAGGCATGGTGGTGGGCACCTGTAATCTCAGCTACTTGGGAGGCTGAGGCGGGAAAATTGCTTGAACCCAGGAGGTGGAGGTTGCAGTGAGCCAAGATCTTGCCACTGCACTCTAGCCTGGGCAACAAGAGTGAAACTCTGTCTCAAAAAAGAATTCTGACCTACTTCCTCTGAAAGTAGGTCATAAGATCCTCATTCCAGAGGGGTCCTCCTCAACCCTAGAGGCTAAGAAGAATCTGAGCAAACAGACCTTGGTAAGTCTTCCCCTCCCTCAGTTTATTACCATTAGATGATACCCTTTTGTCTTCTAATCATACTTCTGCATGACTGTACATCAAAGTTGTTTCGCTTGAGTATTTGGGTTTTCATTTCTGAGGTTCCCTGTTTTATGTAAAACTTACCATAAATAATGAGTATGCTTTCTCTTGTTAATTTGTCTTTTGTTATAGGGGCCTCAGACATGAAACTTGTGATGGGTGAGAAAAAGATACTACTTTTTCTCCCCTACAATTTGTGCCCAGATTTTTCTAACTGAAGAGATCTCCTTCAATAACTCCTTATTTATTATTTTTATGTTTTGTGGCTGGGCCTCGCTTCATAGCCCAGGCTGGAGGACAGTGGCACAATCATAGCTCACTGTCGTAGCCTCAACCTCTTGGGCCTGAGTGGTCCTCCCACCTCAACTTCCTGAGTAGTTGGAACTACAGGCATGTGACACCATACTGGGCTAATTTTTGTATTTTTTATAGAGACAGGGTTTCATCATGTTGCCCAGACTGGTCTCAAACTCCTGGGCTCAAACCATCTGCTCACCTCAGCTTTCCAAAGTACTGGGATTACAGGTGTGAGTTACAGGCCATGCCTGGCCAATAACTCTTTATTTCATAAAAAATAAAATACAGACTCCTTTGTATGGCATTCAAAAGTCTTGACAATTTGGCTCCAGACTACTTTTCAACCCAAACCCCAGCCATCGCAGCCTGTGAATTCATTGTGAAATAATGGAGGTGAGCAAAAAAGATGAGCTTTGAAGAGAGTGTGGTATTGTAGAGGAGAGAAAGTAATATCTTTTCCTCACCCATTGTTTCATGGATGACACCCTTAAAACTAAGGACATATTAACAAGAATAAAGTGTAACAAATTTATTTCATTTTTGAAATCAAAGTCTTGCATGACACTAGAACCTTCAGAAATGACACAAACTTCTGTTGTTTTATGCTTAGGTTTCTTAGATGAAGAATGGGCTGTAAACCAAAAATAAAATTTGAAGCCCTTGACCTTCTGGATGGACCCCTCCTTTCGGCCAAGGGCATTCCAAAGTTAACCTGAAAATCTAGTTCAGGTCATGATGGGAAGGTAGAGTCAGACATGACTCATTACCGTTAACATCAAAAAGATCTTAAGACTGATAGAACAGATTCTTTAAATCTGGTAAGAAACATTTACAATTTACTGTCTCTGAAGCCTGCTGCCTGGAGGCTTCATCTGCATGATGAAATCTTGTTTTCCACAACCCTTATTTTAATACAGACATTCCTTTCTAATGATTCCAGGTTTTTAGATAATAACTCAACCAATTGCCAATCAGATAATCTTTGAATCCACCTATCTGCCCTTGCTTCCAGTTGTCCCTACTCTCTGGACTGAACCAATGTACATCTCACATGTATTGATTGACATCTTATGTCTCCCCAAAATGTCTAATACCGAGTTGTAGCCTGACTCCCTTGGGCATGTGTTGTCAGGACCTCCCAAGGACCTTCCAAGGCTGTGTCATTAACTTTGGCAAAGTAAACTGCTAAATTGATTGAGCCTTCTCTCAGATAAGTTTTGGTTTACAGCGTTGTCATGTAAAAGTATAATTGCACAAAAAAGAGGTATTACCTAATGGTAATAAATTGGTGGGGGGCACTTAGCAAGGTCCATTTGTTCAGATTCTTCTTGGCCTCTGGGTATAGGGTAGGATCCCTCTTGAATGAGACTAGGTAGGGAGCAGGACCCCTCCGATGACCTACTTTCAGGGAAAGTAGTTCAGAGAGTTCTTTCATGACCATGCTTTAGGAGAGAAATAAGACGATCAGAGACAGAGAAGGTCAGAGAGATCTTCCTCCCTCTGTGGTTTTTCTCATTTTCCTTCAGCTTAAAATACTCAATATGCCAAGGTACCACATTTTAGGATAGTGTTTCCTGTACCTCATCTCTCATCAGTTATTTATTGTTTAGATGGAATCAGTCTCTGTCACCCAGGTTAGAGTACAGTGGTGTGATCTCAGCTCACTGCAGTCTCTGCCTCCCAGGCTCAAGCCATCCTCCCACTTCAGCCTCCTGAGTAGCTGGGGCCACAGGTACATGCTGCTCTGCCTGGCTAACTTTTGTTTGTTTTGTAGAGACAGGGTCTCACTTTGTTGCCCAGGCTGGTCTCAAACTCCTGAGCTCAAGAGATCCACCCACGTCGGTCTCCCAGTGTTGGGATTACAGGCATGAGCCACCATGTACAGCTGTAGGTTTTCCCTCTTATGAGGTATGTGACCCTGGGCAAGTCACTCTACCTCTTTGAGCCTTGGTTTCCCCATTTATACTATACCTCTTTCCAGGATTCATATATGTAGGGTGTTTAGGGCAGGAAAAAAGGCACTGAAAATGGGGAATTTAGGATTACTATATTGAAGAAGATAACATCCTTCCTTCCTTCCTTCCTTCCTTCCTTCCTTCCTTCCTTCTTTCCTTCTCTCCCTCCCTCCCTCCCTCCTTCCTTCTTTCTTTCCTTCCTTCCTTCTCTTTCTCTCTTTCTTCTTTTTTCTTCCTTTTGTGATAGGGTCTCGCTTGCTCTGTTGCCCAGGCTGGAGTACAGTGGTGTGATCAATAACCACCTGATGGGTTCTTCCTGATTGCGGCACAAATAAAGACCACAGCATTGCAGCAAAGAAAGCGTTTGATAGACACAAGGGTGGCTACACCACATGGGAGATGGAATTAGTACTCAAATCAATCTCATCCAAGACTTGCAGGTTAGGGGTTTTTCAAAGGCAGTTTAGGGGAAGGGGTGGGAGTCAGTAGGCTTTCTGCTGACTTTGTTGGGGCAGAGATGAAATCATAACAGGTCTAAGCTATCCTCCTGTGTCCTGAATCACTTCTTAGTGGGGACACAGGACTCGTCCCTGGGGGTCAGCAGGTCCAGGTGGAGCCATAAGTGTCAAGACATGCAAAAAGCCGGAAAAGGCATCTCAAAAGGCTAATCTACAATAGTGGTGATATCTGCAGGAATGACTGGCAATCCATGTCTACATCTTAGCAGAATTCAGCTTCCTCTGTTCCCCAGGCCTGATGGCCTTTACATTAGCTTTTTTTTCCCTTTTTTTGAGACAGGGTATCACTATGTTACCCAGGCTAGAGTTCAGTGGCTATTCACAGGTGTGATCCCATTACTGATCAGCTCGGGAGTTTTGACCTGCTCAGTTTCCGACCTGGGCCAGTTCACCCCTCCTTAGGCAACCTGGTGGTCCCCTGCTTTCGGGAGGTCACCATATTGATGCAGAACTCAGTGCAGACACCCGATCGGCATAGTGCACTACAGCCCAGAACTCCTGGGCTCAAGTGATCCGCCCACCTCAGCCTCCTGAGTAGCTGGGACTACAGGCATGCACCACCGTGCCCGGCTACATTAGCTTTATAAAGGCATTTGAGTTTTGGGGAAGGGCTATTATCATTTAAATTATAACCTAAATGTCTTCCAAAGTTAGCTAGAGACCCAAAGCCCAGGAATGATTAAGGCAGCTTTAAAGCTTGGGAGTGGGCTAGACCAGATCTTTCATTGTCATAATTTCCTCACTGATAAAAGTTTTGCAAAGGTGGTTTCAACCATAGCTCACTTTAGCCTCGAAATGAGGCTGTGTCTGCATTTTCCCAAAATAATCCTTATACCAAAGAGAGGCAGATTTTGGGCGTGATATTCTGGTTTCTGCTCATATTTTGTGATGGTGTGCCCTGAACCTCATATATACATGTAATTTCTCAACAGCTGCCATGTAGGGACTACATTACAGATAGAGGAAAATGAAGCTAAGAATGTAATGAATTTGCCCAGTGCCACATTTTGTGTTAAAATAGATTATTGTTCTAATTCTTCACTCCCTTCGAACTCCTGGGCTCAAGGAATCCTCTTGCCTCAGTCTCATATTTTGTTTATATTGTAGGAGACGAAAAAATAATTTTTCCTCTAATTTTTCTAAGTTCTTAGTTGGATATACTCTTGTAACAAAAGACAGATTAACAAGAAAAAAACTGAAGTTTAATAACTTGCATATCTAATATATATATGGGAGATACCCAGGGAATGAGTAATTCTCAAGAGTATATTTATAAGATGTGATTTAAACATCATCTTCTACAGAGACAAAGAAACAGGGATGTGAGGAAGGGCCAATTATGAGATGGCCAGGAAAAGTACTGTAAAACAATTCCTTCTTCACTGGTGAGTTTCTAGTGATTTAGAGTCATTCTTCTCTTCCAGAGAGAGGGAGAGAGAGAGAGAGAGAGAGAGAAAGAGAGAGAGACCCTTGCAACTGGAGATTTGCTTTATATAAGTACATTTCTCTTATGAAATGATAACTTCTTTTTCAGAGCTTTTCCTGTTGAGATAGAATAGGGATGTGGCTCTTCCTTCATGTTTAACCATGCCTTTTACTTAAAGAATTCCAGGAACTGGCCATAGGAAATCTATTACACCAAGGTTTGGAGTGTCCTACCTTGGTAAGGAATGCTGAACAGTTGATCTACAGCCTTGTCCCTGCTGGCCAGACCACCAGGTGGTTCATTATTCACGATAACCATCACAACCAGATATACTAACCTGCATACCCCGCCCCCCCCGTCATGTGCCTTGCCCAGCCCAGCCTGTGTACCTTACCCGTGATGTCAGTTCCTGTGATTTGCCTAATAAAAAAAAATCCCTACTGGCTTTTTTATTTTGGAGTGAGCTGGAGTCATTGCACCTCTGTTGTTTCCCTTGTGGGTTTTTTTTTTTTTTTTTTTTTTTTTTTTTTTTTTTTTTTTGAGATGGAGTCTCACTCTGTTGCCCAGGCTGGAGTGAAATGGTGCAATCTTGGCTCATTGCAACCTCTGCCTCCCAGGTTCAAGTGATTCTTGTGCCTCGGCCTCCTGAGTTTCTGGGATTACAGGTGTGTGCCACCATGCCTGGCTAATTTTTGTATTTTTTTTTAAAGTAGAGACGGGATTTTACCATGTTGCCCAGACTGGTTTTGAACGCCTGACCTCAGGTGATCCACCCACCTTGGACTCCCAAAGTGTTAGGATTACAGGCATGAGCTACCACACCCGGCTGTGATTGTTATACAGCAATAACTAAATGATACAGTCACAAAGCTAGGATTTTGAACTGACATATAATGGCAAAATCTATGATCACTGCACTATGCCATGTTGCCTTCTTATAAGAGATACTCTGTGAAAGCATCACAAGGTTATTTAGCCTCCATCTGTGCCTATGCTATGGATTTTGACTTCTATATATAAGTCCAGCTGACCAACTGTATGATCTGTGATATTTGAGCTTGGCCTGAAGGGGTAGATGGCTCAGCCTTTGGTTTTCCTAAAAATTTTCAGGGTGGGTAGTACGTTGAAACCAGATTTGTCGACCCAACCCCACAGGCACAGTGGAGTTTGTGGTGGACACCAATGTAAATATGAGTTTTTGGTATTCACAAGCCACCAAATTTTATTCTCATGAATTATGCTATGGATCCTTAAAAGGCTTTAAATTGTAATCACATTTTTTTTTTTTAATAACATTGGTGTTTTCCATGGATAACTGCTTCTTGGGTGCCCTGCCTGGGAATAAGGAGACCAATCACGGCTGTAGATAATAGTCATTTCTGACTGTCAGACTCCCAGCCAAAAGTTTGGGCATACACATCTACTCTTTTTTTTTAGATGAAGTCTTGCTCTGTTGCCCAGGCTGGAGTGCAATGGTGTGATTCGGCTCACTGCAACCTCTGCCTCCCGGGTTCAAGCAATTCTCCTGCCTCAGCCTCCTGAGTAGCTGGAATTACAGGTGCTAGTCACCACGCCCAGCTAATTTTTGTATTTTTAGTAGAGACAGGGTTTTACCATGTTGGTCAGGCTGGTCTTGAACTCCTAACCTCGTGATCCACCCGCCTTGGCCTCCCAAAGTGCTGGGATTACAGGCATAAGCCACTTCGCCCAGCCCATACCCATCTACTTTTTCTCTGGAAAGGGTTCTGGCTGACTTGGTTTTCCTGTGCTACTGCCTTTCTGCACTTTTGCTCTTAGTGGCTAAGTCAGCTGCTGTCCCTACAGGGCTAAGGCTGGTCTCACTGAATTATTGAGCTCTACATGATATCCTTGGCGAGACAGAAAAAGGCTCTAACCCATTGCTGTTTCAGCTTTTCTTTTATGATCCCCAAAGTCTTCAATCCCCTCTCTGGGAAGAAGGTCTCCTGGGGCTTAGTTAGTTCACAGTCAAATTAGATCACCCATTGTTATATTCAAAATATCCCCCAACCCATTGATCCATGTTCTTAGACTAAGACTATATCTCAATGTTCTTCCCCAGAGTGAGATTCCTGACTCCCATGGATACATCCCCTGGAGGTTGAGGATGTTTGCTTTTCCTTTTTGTTTGAGAGTCTTAATTCAAATGTGCCCAGTTCTCTTGACTCTCACTAAAGGCCTAGAGGCTTCTCCACAGAATGATGTCTTCATACCAGCCTCAATAATGTCCTATTTAAGTTCTCCTAGGCCTTCTGAAACGGTTTAGCTGAACTAAGTTGTCTTAATTGTGGACCTGAATAAAAGTAGTGCATGGACAAAAAGAAATAGTGGGAGAAAGCATTTGCTACCGAGTTCCCATTACTGAAACTCTGGTTCCAGCCATACTTTATCTCACTTATGCTGGCAAGTCTTATTTCAGCACTTTAAAGATGTTTTACTATGTTCTCATAACCATCCAATGGGTTCACCTTGCCTGCTGCCTAGACAGAGCTGATTTATCAAGATAGGGGAATTGTAGTAGAGAAAGTGTAATTTATGCAGAGCTGGCTGTGCGAGAGAACAGTTTTATTATTACTCAAATCAGTCTCCTCAAGTACTCTAGCATTCAAGGATCAGTTTTTAAGGACAACATGGTAGGTGCAGGGAAGCCAGTGAGCCAGGAGTGCTGATTGGTCAGAGATAAAATCATAGGGAGTCGAAGCTTAGAGCACTATCACTGAGATGGGAAGAGGGACAGGCTGCTGTACAGGGTGAAGGAAAAAAGGGAGAGCTGGGGTTAGGCAATAATGTGATGGTGCTAAAGAAAAATGGATAAGAAAAGGATTAAGAGCAATCACAAGTAAAAGACTGGAGAAGGGGCCTAACAGTAAAGGAGAATGTGGAGAAGGAAGAGTTGACAGCAAAGGTGAAAGCACAGTTGTCAGTGTGGTTTGGGGAGATACAGAAGGCCCAGGAAGCCCACCAGGAAAAGGCTGCCATGTCAGGCAGGACACAGAGAACAACTGAGGAAAGATGATTCTTACAAGATGGGGAAGGTGCCATTGTAGGTGCTGGGCTCTGGCACAGGCACTTGGTGGACCCTCTGCTTTGGGCTGAGGTCAATACATGACAGTGTCTCATCTCTGCAGGTATAGAGCTCACATATGTTGCTGCTTATGGAGGTCTTCTGTTCCTCTTGTGCAGTTAAAGTCTTATTTTGGGCGTAACTCTCAGACTGCACCAGTGAATCCTGAGTAGGTTCTAGTTCAGAAGGTGGACCTATGACTTCCGTCAGGTTTTGATGCTGAATCTGAACCTGGTCTGGACGTGGAGCTGTAGTCTTGTCTAGGCCTGTAGAGAGTTGAATCTCTGTAGTGGGTTCTGGAGCTATGGCAACCAGGTCTGGAGGCTGATTTGAGGTTTTCTTTGTGGTTGGAGGTTTACCTGTGTAGTAGGTTCTGTAATTAGTTTAAGTTTCAGGTCCAAAGTTTGAACTGTGAACTGAGTGAGATTTGAATACTGAACCTGATCCTGTCTGGAGGTAGACGTGTCACCTCAGGGTGTTTTGGAGGAGGAGCTGTAGTCGTCGGGGATGTAGAAGGCTCAACCTTTGTGGTGGATTCTGGAGTGATGGTACACCTCGGATCCAAAGGTTGAACTGTGACAATAGGGAGCAGGAGCAGCCAGGTCTGCCTTGTGTGTTCACAGACATCTCATAACAATACCAAGAAGGGTGAACTACAACCTCCTTACGTAGTAGCTCTGGAGGCTGAGTTGGGGTCTTATGCATGGTTGGAGAAGATTCAACTTCCATAGTGGATTCTGGAATTAAGTTTCAGATCCAAAGGTTGAACTGTGACTTGAGTCAGGTTTGAATGCTGAGTCTGAACCTGAACAGGATGTGAAAGTGTCACCTCAGGGTGCTTTGGAGGAACTATAGTCTTTAGAAGTATAGAATATTGAAGCTCTGTAGTGAGTTCTGGTAAGCTCCAGGTGTAAAGATTGAAATGTGACACTGGGTGATACTGGATACTGAGCTTGGTCCTGGCCTGCTGCTGGAATTGTCATCTCATAATGCTGGATACTGAGCTTGGTCCTGGCCTGCTGTTGGAATTGTCATCTCATAATGCATTGGAGGTTGAGCTGCAACCCCTTTAGGGGATTCTGGAAGCTGAGTTGGGACCATCTGCTGCCTGAAGTTTCTACCTCATTAGGCGCTCTGGAGACTGAACTATGCCCTTACACTGGGTTGGAGAAGGTTCTGCCTTCATAGGGACCTCTGAAGTCTGAGCTGGAACCTCCTCTTGAGTTAGAGATGGTTCCACCTCCTAAGGGAGCTGTGGAGTCAAAGATGGAACCATCTGCTGGGTCGGAGTGGGTTCCACAACCACAGGGGGCTCTCAAGACTAAGCAGTTCCTGCCTGCTGGACTGGAGAGGATTCTACCTCTTCAGGTGACTCTGAGTTGGTGAGTTGAGGCCTGTTGTAGGACTGGAGATGGTTTGAACTTCTCAGGTGGCTGAGCTGATATCTCCTGCTGCCGTGGAAGACTCATGTCTTTCGTGGTATTTTGAGGATGACCTGAGGCTTTCTGTTGTGTTGCAGATGGTTCAAATTCCTTAAGGGGCCCTGGTGTCTCAGCTGTGTACTCTTGCTGGACTGGAGGATGTTCTACCTCTTTAGGGGTATCTGGGGTCTGAGCTGTGGCCTCCTGCTGGGCTGAAGATTCAGTCTTTTCAGGAGACTCCAGAGGTAAGGAAAGGGAATCAGGTTGGGCCAGAGAAAACTTAGCCTGCTCACTAAGAATAAGAGGATTGTCCTTCTGGACTGGAGAAGGTTCAACCTCCATAGTAACTGCTGTAGGTATGGTGAGGTCCATATCCACATTTTTAACTGTGGTAACTTTTTTAGGCAAAGTTGAATTATTTCTGAATCTCAAAGACAGGTCTAGAGGTGAAAATACCATCTCATCATTCAATGAACTTAAAATGTCGGTGGAGAGCTGAGCTGGAGACTGAGTTGTGGGCTCTTGATAGACTTGGAGGAAGTCATCATTTCCAGAGTATTTAGCTGCTGAACGATAATCTCTTGCTGGTCTTTCAAATGTTTAAACTGTTCAGGGGACATTAAGGACTGAACTGGGGCCCTATGTTGGGTTAAAATTTCAAGCTGATAACAGTGACATGGTGCAATGTTGGAGGCTGAATTTGATCATGACTTAGAGTAGAAACTGTTGAGGAGAGATCCAAGATGGCCAATTGACAACAGCTCAGGATTGTAGCTCCCAGTGAAAGCGCAGAGAGCGAGTGGACGCTGCACTTTCAGACGAATTTTTGTTGCCCACAGACTGGGAGATTCCCAGCGGAGGAGCCACACGGGTCACCAGCGCGAATTTTTTGGCCGGTGCAGTTGTTTTGCCGGTGCCCCAGCACGGTGCTTCTCGGTGCTGAGTATACGGGATGGGGTGCCCTTTGAGTCAGGCTCGGCTGGTCCCATCCCCACAAGGAGAACAGCAATTGGAAATGCTGAGGACTGAGAGTTTCACAGCAAGCACAGCCAAACCGGGAAGGTCCAGCTCTGTGGGGAAGGGGCGTCCGCCAAAGGAAAACTAAGAAACAGAAAAAACTTCATCACTGGGCAGAGAGAGATCCAAGATGGCCGATTAACAACAGCTCAGGATTGTAGCACCCAATGAAAGTGCAGAGAGCGTGTGGACACCGCAATTTCAGACGAATTTCTGTTGCCCACAAACTGGGAGCTACCCAACGGAGGAGCCACTTAGGTCGCCAGCGCGACTCTTGGCCAGCGCAGCTGTTTTGCCGGCGCCCCAGCACGGCGGGGCGCTTCTCAGCATGGAGTATACGCAACTGGATGCCCTTTGAGTCGGGCTCAGCTGGTCCCATCCCCACAAGAACAGCAACTGGAAGCGCTGAGGACTGAAAGTTTCACAGTAAGCACAGCTGAACCCGGGAAAGCCTAGCTCTGCGGGGAAAGGGCGTCCGCTGAAGGAAAACTAAGAAACAGAAAAAACTTCATCACCAACAAGCCAGACGTCCACTCAGACCCAATCTGAAAGTCGGCAATTACAAAGACGACAGGTGGATAAATAAAAAAAAATGGGAAGAAACCAGTGCAAAAAGGCTGAGAACACCCGAAATCAGAATGCCTCTCTTCCTACAGGGGATCGCAGCTCCTCATCAGCAAGAGAACAAGGCATGACGGAGAATGAGCGCGATGAACTGACAGAATCAGGCTTCAGAAGGTGGATGAGAAAGTTCTGTGAGCTAAAAGAACATGTACTAACCCAATGCAAAGAAACTAAGAACCTTGAAAGAAGATTTAACGAAATGCTAACGAGAATGGACAACTTAGGAATATAAATGAATTGATGGAGCTGAAAAACACAACATGAGAACTTCGCGAAGCATGCAAAAGTTTCAATAGCCGAATTGACCAAGCAGAAGAAAGGATATCAGAGGTCGAAGATCAACTCAATCAAATAAAACAAGAAGGCAAAATTAGAGAAAAAAGGGTAAAAAGGAATGAATGAAGTCTCCAAGAAATATGGGACTATGTGAAAAGACCTAATCTACGTTTGATAGGTGTACCTGAACGTGATGAAGAGAATGAATCCAA
>CAUYLG010037876.1:0-78584 GCA_963573385.1 Cacajao melanocephalus
TGTGGCTCCTCCGCCGGGAATCTCCCAGTCTGTGGGCAACAAAAATTCGTCTGAAAGTGCGGCGTCCACTCGCTGTCTGCGCTTTCACTGGGAGCTACAATCCTGAGCTGTTGTTAATCGGCCATCTTGGATCTCTCTCTCCTTAGCCCACTTTTTTAGGGGATTGTTTTCTTCTTACTGATTTGTTCAATTTTGTTGTAGATTCTGGATATTAGTCCTTTGTCAGATGGATAGATTGTGAAGATTTTCTCCCATTCTGTGGGTTGTCCATTTACTTTGCTGACTGTCCCTTTTGCTGTGCAAAAGCCCTTTAGTTTAATTAGGTTCCAATTATTTATCTTTGTTTTTATTGCATTTGCTTTTGGATTCTTGGTCATGAAATCCTTGTCTAAGTCAACGTCTAGAAGGGTTTTTCCAGTGTTACCTTCTGAAATTTTTAGTTTCAGGTCTTAGGTTTAAGTCCTTATTCCATCTTCAGTTGATTTTTGTATAAGGTAAGAGATGAGAATCCAGTTTCATTCTCCTACAGGCGGCTAGCCAGTTATCCCAGGACCATTTGTTGAAAATGGTGCACTTTCCCCACTTTATGTTTTTGTTTGCTTTGTCAAAGGTCAGTTGGCTATAAGTATTTGGGTTTATTTTTGGGTTCTCTATACTGTTTCATGGTCTGTGTGCCTATTTTTATACCAATACCTCTCTGTTTTGGTGACTATGGCCTTATAGTATAGTTTGAAATCAGGTAGTGTGATGCCTCTGGATTTGTTCTTATTGCTTAGTCTTATTTTGACTATGCAGGCTCTTTTTGGGTTTCATATGAATTTTAGAATTGTCTTTTTCTAATTCTGTGAAGAATGATGATGGTATTTGGATGAGATTGCATTGAATTTGTAGATTGGTTTAGGCAGTGTAGTTATTTTCACAATATTGATTCTACCCATCCCTGAGCGTGGGATGTGTTTCCATTTGTTTATGACATCTGTGATTTCTTTCAGCAGTGTTTTGTAGTTTTTCTTGTGGAGGTTTTTTGACTCCTTTGTTAGGTATATTCCTAAGTATTTTTTTTTTTTTTTGCAACTATTGTGAAAGGGGTTGAGTTCCTGATTTGATTCCCCACTTGGTTGCTGTTGGTATATAGAAGAGCTACTGATTTGTATACATTAATCTTGTATTTAGAAACTTTGCTGAATTCTTTTATCAGCTCTAGGAGCATTCTGGAGGAGTCTTTAGGATTTTCAAGGTAAATGATCATATCGTCAGCAAACAGTGATAGTTTGTCATTTCTCTTGTCTGATTGTTCTGGCTAGGACTTCCAGTACAGTGTTAAAGAGGAATGGTGAGAGTGGGCATCCTTGTCTTGTTCCAGTTCTCAGAGGGAATGCTTTAAGCTTTTTCCCATTCAGTGTTATGTTGGCTGTGGGTTTGTCATAGAAGGCTTTTATTACATTAAAGTGTGTCCCTTGTATGCCAGTTTTGCTGAGAGTTTTAATTGTAAAGGGATACTGTATTTTGTCTAATGCTTTTTCTGCATTTATTGAGGTGATCATGTGATTTTTTTTTAATCTCTGCTTATGTGGTATATCACATTTATTGACTTGCATATGTTGAACCATCCCTGCATCCCTGGCATGAAACCCATTTGATCATGGTGGCTTATCTTTTTGACATGTTTTTAGATTTGGTTAGCTAGTATTTTGTTAAGGATTTTATCATCTATGTTCATCAGGGATATCAGTCTATAGTTTTCTTTTTTGGTTGTGTTCTTTCCTGGTTTTGGTATTAGGGTGATTCTGGCTTCATGGAATGAATTAGGGAGAGTTTCTTCTTTCTCTATCTCATAGAATAGTGTCAAAAGGATTGGTACCATTCTTCTTTGAATGTCTGGTAGAATTCTGCTGTGAATTTGTCTGGTCCTGGACTTTTTTTGTGGGTAATTTTTAAATTACCATTTCATTTTTGCTGCTTGTTACTGGTATGTTCAAGGTATCTAATTCTTCCTGACTTAGTGAGGAGAGTTGTATTTTTCCAGGAATTTATCCATCTCTTCTAGGTTTTCTAGTTTATCTGTGTAAAGGTGTTCATAGTAGCCTTGAATGATCTTTTGTGTTTCAGTGGTGTCAGTTGTAATATCTCCTGTTTAGTTTTTTAGTGAGGTTATTTGGATTTTCTCTTCTTTTCTTGGTTAATGTTGTTAATGGTCATAGTAATAATGATGTAATAAGTATCAATTATATTTATCTTTTCAAACAGCCAGCTTTTTGTTTCATTTATCTTTTGTATTTTGTTGTTCTTGTTGTTGCTTCAATTTCATTTAGTTCTGCTCTGGTCTTGGTTTGCTTTCTTCTGCTGGGTTTGGGTTTGGTTTGTTCTTGTTTCTCTAGTTCCTTGAGGTGTGACCTTAGATTGTCTGTTTGTGCTTTTTCAGACTTTTTGATGTAGCTGTTTAGGGCTGTGAACTTTCCTGTTAGCACTGCCTTTGCTGTATCCCAGAGGTTTTGATAGGATGTGTCATTATTTTCATTCAATTTGAAGAATTTTTTAATTTCCATCTTGGTTTTGTTTTTGACCCAATGCTCATTCAGGAGCAGGTTATTTAATTTCTGTGTACTTGCATAGTTTTGAAGGTTGCTTTTGGAGTTGATTTCCAGTTTTATTCCACTGTGGTCTGAGAGAGTGGTTGATAGATATAATTTCAACTTTCTTAAATTTATTGAGGCTTGTTTTATGGCCTATCATGTGATCCATCTTGGAGAAAGTTCCATGCACTGTTGAATAGAAGTGTATTCTGTAGTTACTGAATGAAATTTTCTGTGTGTATCTATTAAGTCCATTTGTTCCAAGGTATAGTTTAAATCCGTTGTTTCTTTGTTGACTTTCTGTCTTGATGACCTGTCTAGTGCTGTCAGTGGAGTATTGAAGTCCCCCACAATTACTGTGTTGCTGTCTATCTCATTTATTAGGTCTGTTAGTAATTGTTTTATAAATTTGTGAGCTCCAGTGTTAGATGCATATATGTTTAGGATTGTGGTATTTTCTTGTTGGACAAGGCCTTTTACCATTATACAATGTCCCTCTTTGTCTGTTTTAACCACGGTTGCTTTAAAGCTTGTTTTGTCTGATATAAGAATAGCTACCCCTGCTTGCTTTTGGTGTCCATTTGCATAAATTGCCTTTTTCCACCCCTTTAAGTTTATGTGAGTCCTTTGTGTTAGATGAGTCTCCTGAAGGCAGCAGATAGTTGGTTGGTGAGTTCTTATCCATTCTGCAGTTCTGTTTCTTTTAAGTTGAGTATTTAGGCCATTTACATTCAATATTAGTTTTGAAATGTGAGTTATTGCATTCATCATACTCTTTGTTGCCTGTGTACATTAGTTTTTTTTTTTGTTTTTGCTTTTTAACTTGTATTTCTGTTTTATAGGTCCTATGTGATTTATGCTTTCAAGAGGTTGTTCTGTTTTGATATGTTTCCAGGATTTGTTTCAATATTTAGAGCTCCTTTTAGCAGTTCTTACAGTGGTGTCTTGGTAATGGTGAATTCTCTCAGCATTTGTTTATTTGAAAACGACTGTATTTTTCCTTCATATATGATGCTTAGTTCTGCTGGATACGAAATTCTTGGCTGATGATTGTTTTGTTTGAGGAGGTTAAAGGTAGGGCCCCAGTCCCTTCTAGCTTGTAGGGTTTCTGCTGAGAAGTCTGCTGTTGATCTGATAGGTTTTCCTTTATAGGTTACCAGGTGCTTCTGTGTCACAGCTCTTAAAATTCTTAACTTTGGATAACCCAGTAACAATGCATGAAGATATTTTTGTGGTGAATTTCCTAGGTGTTCTTTGTGCTTCTTGTATTTGGATATCTAGGTCTCTAGCAAGGCTGGGAAAGTTCCTCTATTACTCCCCCAAATTTGTTTTCCAAGCTTTTAGAGTTCTCTTCTTCGTCAGGAACAGCGATTATTCTTAGGTTTAGTCATTTAATATAATCCCAGACTTCTTAGAGGCTTTGTTCATTTATTCTTATTTTTTTCTTTGTCTTTGTTGGATTGGGTTAATTTGAAGACCTGTCTTTGAGCTCTGAATCTCTTTCTTCTACTTGTTGAGTTCTATTGCTGAGACTTTCCACAGCATTTCACATTTCTAAGTGTGCCCAGAGTTTCTTGAATTTTTTTATTGTTTTCTCTTTAAGCTATGTATTTCCTTGATTGTTCCTCCCTTCACTTCTTGTATCATTTTTTGGATTTCCTTGCATTGGGGCTTTGCCTTTCTCTGGTCCCTCCCTGATTAGCTTAATAACTAACCTTCTAAATTCTTTTTCAGATAAATCAGGGATTTCTTCTTGGTTTGGATCCATTGCTGGTGAACTAGTGTGATTTTGCAGGGGTGTTGAAGAGCCTTGTTTTGTCATATTACCAGGGTTGGTTTTCTGGTTCCTTCTCATTTGGGTAGACTCTTTCAGAGGGAAGGTCTAGAGCTGAAGGCTGTTGTTCAGATTCTTTTGTCCCATGGGGTGTTCCCTTGATGTAGTACTCTCCCCCTTTTCCTGTAGATGTGATTGATGCCTATGGATGTGAATGGATGCTATTGATTCCAGGAGCAGCATCAAACTGCAGTGGTTATTGTCTCTCTTCTGGGTATAGACACCTCCAGGCTAGTACTGGGGATTGTCTGCACAGAGTCTTGTGATGTGAACCATCTACGGGTCTCTCAGCCATGGATACCAGCGCCTGTTCCGATGGAGATGGAGTTTCACCATGTTGGCCAAGATGGTCTTGATCTCATGACCTCGTGATCCACCTATCTCAGCTTCCCAAAGCGTCAGGGTTTTTTTTTTTCTTAGGCATTCAAATAAAAAATATTGCTACACTGTCTTCTGACTTTTCATTGTTTCTGGTGAAAAGTCTTGTTTTTTTCTTATCAAAACGTTGATGTGTCTGTTTTTGCTCTCTTCCTTATAGTATCTTACTTTTGTGTGGTTATTTTTTACTGAGAGCTGCTTATTTTCTTTGAAAATTGTGAAAATTTTTGGGGGTCTACGGTAATGGTTTCTCCCTAAAGGAAGCATTTATTGGCTTCTGCCTAGGGCATTATCTCTTTGGAACTTCTTCAAATTCTCTGCCTGAGGTGTTTTGTTTTGACCACCCAGATGATTTGGGCTCTGTGTATGTTCAAAGGCCAGTTTGAAAATGTTCAGGCATAGACAAAAGTTTTATATTTAAATTTTCTGAAAACTTAAGAAAATTTTCATTTACTCCCTCCTTTCTCACCAAAGAAAAGTCTTAGGAAAGTATTGTATAGATTACCAATTTTCATCCCCAACAATAACAACACGTAGACCCAAAACTTGCCCTTTATCTCTTCGTTGTTCCATTTCTTGGACATTTGTAATTCATTACTGGTGACCTAAGACCTCAGAGCTAGTCTGCCATACTTTTCCTTGGGTTCTAATTTACTTGTGCCTTCTGGTTCCTTCTGGTAAAATCTGTGTAGAGTGGAGGAGCTTTGGGATGGTCAGGGTGGCACTTGGCTACCTTATTCTGTGCAGAAGAATGAATTTCAGACTAAAGTGTGTTCATCTGTTGATTGACACTGTTTGTTTTGTTTTTTACTTTTAAGGAAGTGGGAAAACTCTTGCCTTTGCCATCCCAATGATTCATGCAGTTTTGCAGTGGCATAAGAGGAAGGCTGCCTCTGCTCCAAGAAACACTGAAGCACCACCTGGAGAGACCAGAAGTGAGGCTGAAGCTGAGACCAGATCACCAGGCAAGGCTGAAACTGAGTCTGGAGTGTCGCCCGATACTGTCACTGAGAATGAAGCACTGCCCAGTGATACTGCAGCTGAGGCCAGCACCAAGACTGGAGGCACTGTCTCAGACCAGGTGTTGCTCTTTGGTGATGATGATGCTGGTGAAGGGCCGTCTTCCCTGATCAGGGAGAAGCCTGTTCCCAAACAGAATGAGAATGAGGAGGAAAAGCTTGATAAAGAGCAGACTGGAAATCTAAAACAAGAGTTGGATGACAAAATCGCCACCTATAAGGCATATCTGAAGCGTCCTCTGCTTGGATTGGTTCTGACACCCACTCGAGAGCTGGCTCTCCAGGTCAAACAGCACATTGATGCTGTGGCCAGGTTTACAGGTGAGGTTTAGTCCCATTTAATAAATATTTTCTAAGCAAATCCCAAATGCAGGGTGGTAAAGATGAATGAGCTATGGCTCCGGCCCTCTAGGGCAAGCCATTCTTACCTATGAGCCAGAGAATTAAGCCCTACAAAAATTGAGTGACATTTTCTCCGTTCCCTCAAGGATAATACATAGTTGGTGCCATTGTAGATGCTTGGGAAGTTTATTGGATACAGTAGGTGCTCAGGGCAGGGATTACCAAACTGCCTGGTTTTGTAAATAAAGTTGTACTGGAACACACCTACACCCATTTGGTTTTATATTGTCTATGGCTGGTTTTGTACTATAAAGGCGAAGTTGTGTAGAGTTAATAGTTGTGACAGAGACCATCTGACCTAAGAGGCCAGTAATGTTTACTAGTGACCTTTTAAGAAAAAGTTTGCTGATCTCTGCTCTCACCAATTAAGATTTAATTCTCTCAGGGAATTCACTCTGGGAAGGGCTTCACTCTGGGTATTTTAATTTTATAATAAAAGCAGCAGTTAATTACCAAGTTGTTAATATGTGCAAAGCAATAAGCCATTCACCTGCGTGATACTAAGAAGTTTTCCACTAGAGAAGAAAATAGAACAGGCCATTAGAGGACCTTTCAGAATAATTCTAATTGAGGGAATGGGAAAGGCTTCCTAGGAGAGGTGTAGCACAGCTGCAGGTAATATTTCCCATAGCATTGTTGTACACCAGTGCTCAGTTTTCTCAGAGCTTTGGAAGTAAGCATACATGGGTTCAAATTCAGCCCCTTTGGTGTGGTTGGAGGGGAGGGAGTAGAAAAGAAATGAGGTCAAAGAAGTAGGGCCCAGATCATAGAAGACTTGGTAAGCCTTCTAGGAGTGGCACCAGCAGTCTGGCCAGGCCTGCTCTTTTAGCAGTGCTCTAGAGCATTATGCTGTGTTGATGACTATCTCGGCTACTCTGGGGTGCCTGTGTCAGCCATGTAAGAAAATGAGCACCCAGGTTGAATAAGGGTCCCTTATGTTTTCTGTCCCTTAGGAATTAAAACTGCTATTTTGGTTGGTGGAATGTCCACGCAGAAACAGCAGAGGATGCTGAACCGTTATCCTGAGATTGTGATTGCCACTCCAGGACGGCTGTGGGAGCTAATTAAAGAAAAGCATTATCATTTGAGGAACCTTCGGCAGCTCAGGTAACAAATAGTACCTCTTCTTTTCCCCTCACTGCCTTTTCTGAAACAAGCCTCAGGTGACATGGTGTGGGCAATGCCTTCTTCCCATCGCAGAATGCCATGGTGTGGTATCATCCAGACCCTGGCCTTTAGAAAGCCAAGTGTGCATGAGGGAGATTAGTTGAGGCACTGATGGTGGTGATAGTTGGCGGCGGGGAGGAGGGTGTGTGTGTGTGTATGTTTTTAGGATGAGAGTAGGGTGTGCTATAGATGATTCCTCTTAACCTGCTGCTGACCAGTGATATGGGTCTCTCTGGATCTGCAGGTGCCTAGTAGTGGATGAGGCTGACCGGATGGTTGAGAAAGGCCATTTTGCAGAGCTCTCACAGCTGCTAGAGATGCTCAATGACTCCCAGTACAACCCAAAGAGACAAACGCTTGTTTTTTCTGCCACACTTACCTTGGTGCATCAGGCTCCTGCTCGAATCCTTCATAAGAAGCATACCAAGAAAATGGACAAAACAGCCAAACTTGATCTCCTTATGCAGAAAATTGGCATGAGGGGCAAGCCCAAGGTCATTGACCTTACAAGGAATGAAGCCACGGTGGAGACACTAACAGAGACCAAGATCCACTGTGAGACTGATGAGAAAGACTTCTACCTGTACTACTTCCTGATGCAGTACCCAGGCCGCAGCTTAGTGTTTGCCAACAGCATCTCCTGCATCAAACGCCTCTCTGGGCTTCTCAAAGTACTTGATATCATGCCCTTGACCCTGCATGCCTGTATGCACCAAAAGCAGAGGCTGAGAAACCTGGAGCAGTTTGCCTGTCTGGAAGAGTAAGTTAGGACTGTCCCCAGAGGCATAGCTTCTAATTAGTTACTGGGGTAAAAGCAGTAGGGATGGTGGGGAAATGGTGAAAAAGCTACCTTCTATCATAGGGGCCTTATCTCAGTAGAAGGTAGCCTTTTGTTTGCATAGCATTTGGCAAGGTTACTCTCATTTAGTGGATTTGGTGGCTGTTAAATGCCTTACAGAAACTTCAATACTAATGAATATGGGTGAAAATACATAATATTGAATATTTAGACAATAGATTAGGTTCTATGCTGGCACTTTAGATACATTATCACATTCAGTTACTCTCCTAACATCCTTAAGAGGACGCAGAATAGATTCATGGTTAAGAGCACAGAACCTGGAACCAGAATGCCTGAAAACAGATCCCAGCTCTGTCACTCCTTAGGTGGTCAAGTTATTTAACTTTTCTGTACTTTAATTTTCTCATTATTGGGATAATGAGAATAATAATAGAACCCATTATAGGGTTGTTATGAGGATTAAATGATTGTGAATTCATGCATGTAAAGTGTTTAGAACAGTCTGTAGCACATAGTGTGTGTGTATTGCTAAATGTTAGCTTGAATAATTTCTAGTCCTACTATTACATGTTATCATTATCACTGTTGTCATTTATAGATGAAAAAATCAGGGCTAGAAAAGCTGATTAGTTTACCCAAGGTTTCTCTGCCTGGAAGTGGTGGAGCTGGGCCTCAAGACAAGTCTGTTGGACCTCAGAGCCCATGCTGTTTCTCATCCTGCTGTCTTTGTCCATCTACCTTTGGACCAGACTGATGCTTAGGGAACAGCGTGCAGATTGTCAAGATGAGGGCCTGGAAAGTTGAGGCAGACTGTAAGGTGTCTTTTGCCAGTGTTTTGTCAGGTCACGGGGTAAATAGTTTCTAGAACAAGTGTTTGATTTACTTGCTTTTGAAAATTGGTAAGTAGTGTCGGTGGTTTACTGGGATTAGCTTAGCGCAAGTCTTGGCAAACTATAGCCCTTGTGCCAAATTTTGCTTGCTGCCCTTCTTGTTTTCTTTTTTGAGATGGGGTCTTGCTATGTTACCCAGGTTAGACTCGAACTCATGGGCTTAAGCAATCCCACCTTAGCCTCCTAAGTGCTAGGACTACTGACGCACGCCCTCTGACCTGGCTGCTGCCTGTTTTTATAGTAGAAGTTTTACTGGAACACAGCAAGACCCATTTATGTATTGCCTGTGTCTGCTTTGGCGCTGAAATGGCAGAGTGGTATGTGTAGTCACTGTGGAGACTGTGTGGTTCTCAAAGCTGGAAATGCCGTCTGGCTCTATAGAAGAGGTTTGCTGAACCTGACTTAAAGCAGTAGTTTAATGTTTCACAAACTAGGATTTTCATTGCATTTCCCAGCTTTAGCTCAGAAATTCAGGGAGTGAGGACCTCGAAGGGTCAGAATCCTGCATTTTGAAGCACACATTGAGAAACATTCTCCAACACATTCATCACATGCTTACCATGAACCAGACATTGTTCTGTGTGGTGGTAATACAGCAATGAGTAATGCAAAGTCCATGCTTTCATGGAGCTTACATTCTAGTAGAGGGAGATAGTAAATTGCAAAGTAAGCCCACAGTGTACAAGTGATCCTAAGAAGTAAGATGAGCAGAGGTTAGAGAAAAGAGATTGGGTATGTGTGGTCAGGGAGACTTCTCTGATGAGGCGAAATTGAGCAGAGAACTGAAGAAAGCAATGAAGTGAGTTGTGTATATCTGAGGCAAGACCCTTTAAGGCCTAAGGAGTAGCAAGTGCAAAGGCTTGGAGGTGAGAGCATGGTTGGTTTCTTTGGGGAATATCAAGGAAGTCAGTGCCACTGGGAGGAAATGAGAGGGTGGTAGGAGAGGAGGTCACTGACCCTGAATATGTCTGGCCTGATTTAACTCACTGGAGGGAGGCTTTATCATTGCAGAGTATGGCATATTAGTTGGGGTGAGTGAGTCCCGAGTTTGGATCCAGACTCCACAACTGAATAGCCATGTACATACCTTGGGAAGTTAATCAGTTTATCTGTAAAAGGGAGATAATAGTGCTATCTTGTAGGTATTGGTAAGGACTGTAATGTTGGATGCTCAGCAGTTGGTAAGAATTTGATTAAAGATAGCTGTTATTATTAATGAGCTTTCTCTCTCTATCACAGCTGTGTTCTCTTGGCAACAGATGTGGCAGCTCGGGGTCTGGATATTCCTAAAGTCCAGCATGTCATCCATTACCAGGTAGGGGTATCTGAGAATTTATAGGCATCTTCCTGCATTAAATGGGGAATTTTTAAGGTAAGGTTGGGGGAGGGAGGAAGAATTGTTGGTTCCAAGACTCTTGCATCAGAGAATACATACCAATGGCATCAAGTGCCCACTGCTCCCACTTTTGAAACTCTGCTGAGATTTGGTCTCCAGAAAACCTTGCTTTGTCTTATGTTTGGTAGGCTTTCTCTCCAAGCTACTTGTTATGTTAGTGTCTTGTCAGGTTAGTGTCTTAGTTTTTTCTTTGAAATGGCCGCATTATGCATGTGAAGTGGTTACCCTGATGTAGAGAAGTATTAATAGAAGAGTGTGGTAGTTTAGATCTCTCCAGGCTCAAATCCCAGCTGTGTAATCTTGAACAGGTCATATAATTAAATTTATAAAATGTTTAATATTTCTCGTGTTTTAAATAGCAGTGAGTACCTACTACTTAGGGTTCTTATTAAGGTAAGTTACTAGGTATAAAGAGCTTAAGAAGCAACCTGGCACATTGTAAACACTTACTCATGTTAACTGCCATTGATAGTAGCAATAATATCAGTGTGTGCATCTAGTGAATATCAGCATAGAGTTGTGGTTGGGAGTATGGGCACCTGAGCCAGACTGCCAGGGTTCCAATCCCCAGTTTACTGCTTCATAGTTGGTTAGCTTTAGGCAAATTATTTAGTACCTCTGGTTTCCGAGTCATTGTTTGTAAACTGGAAGTAACAATGCTGGGTACCCCATAGGGTTATCCTGAGAATTAAATTGAGCTGATGCTGATGAAGCTGTTAGCACAATGTAAATACTCAATAAATGATTATGGCATTATTATTTTTCCTCTTTAATTCCTCTTTGTGCTTTTAAAAATCTTTTAGGCTGTTCTTTCAGTGAAAAAACAAAGTGCTTTTTCCCATTCTCTCACTTCACAACAACAATCAACACAGAAGACTTCTGTAACCAAATGTGTGGGCGTTTTCACCACATATCAAGCAGTAGGCGCCAGCTGGGTGTCCTCTAATTCAGTTTCATTTTCTGATGCTGTCTTCCTGGAAATAGTCTCAGATCCTACAAGATGTCCCTCCTTCTCATGACCAATCAATAAGTCGGGACCTCTAGAACTTCTGACCAACCAGCTTCAAGTTGGGGTTCCCATGATCTCCCTCTTTGGGTTCAATTAATTTGCTATGGCAGCTCTCAGGACTAAAACACATTTACCAGTTTATTATAGAGGATATTAAGAAGAATATAGATGGGGAGATGTATAGGATGAGGGTACAGGGGAAGGAACATGGAGTTGCCATGCCTTACCTGAGTATACCACCCTCCAAGAACCTCCACATACTGAGCTTATTCAAAAGTTCTCCAAACCCTGTCCTTCAGGGCTATTTATGGAGACGTCATTAAGATGATAAATTAAACCATTGGCCCTTGGGAAGTAAGGCTGAAAGTCCCAACCTTCTAATCTTGCCTTGGCCTTTCTGGTGACCAGCCCCCATCCTGAAGCTACCTAGGGGGCTATCAGCCATCAGTCAGTAGTTTGTCATTAGCATACAAAAAGACATTACTTTGGAGATTCCTTTGCCAGGAAACAGGGATGAAGAGCAAATATATATTCCACAGTATCACAGGTGCTAATTTTGGTTTAGCAAACTCTATATACTCTGCCCTTTTTGGGGGAAGTAGCTGGGTCAACCTTTGTGGAGTCAAGATGAATCAAATGCAGTCCCAGCCCCTAAGAAGTATTGGATCCAGCAGAGGAGGTGAGATGACCACAGCCATAATTTAAGGCAGAAGTTATTAGAAAATTACGAAATACAATGGAAGAGAGAGGTAACTTCTAGTTTGGGAATCTGGAAAGTACTTTCTAAAAAGATGCCTGGCATTTAAGGTGGAGAGGATTTGGACGTGTAGAGGCAGAAAAAGAAGGAGCAAAGAAATGGGCAGTGTTCAAGGGCACTTGGCTTAGAGGGAGAAGAGGGGATTTGTTGGGAAAGGAGTAGTTGCTGAGGCTGAAGGGGTGAGTTGGGGGCAAGGCCCTGAGTGTCAGGTTGAAGAGTTGGGTTTTTATCCTCTAAATAAAGAATGGCAAATAAATCTCATTTCTAGAACTCTTACAAACGGTTCATAGTGGCTGCTTAAACTACTATATTGGAAAGAATACCTAGATGTTATCTGGGCCTAGTGGAGAAGACTGTTGTGCTTGGTTAATGCTGTGTGCCAGGGGCTCAGTGAGTGTCAGTAACCATGCCACATGATCTATGCCTAATATATATATATTGGATTAGTATAACCCAGGGATTAACATGATATGTGGAGCTGGCCTGCTTCACTTTAAATCCTGGATAATAAGTGACTGCTGCGGTCTGGCTGCATGGTCCTGAGGACCTGACTCAGCAGGGGCATGGGAGAGGAGAGCCTGCACAGTGAATGGGCTAAACCTGGGAATGTTTTGAATGTGGGATTAAGAGAGGAGGATTAGATGCTCTACAATGCTGCAGAGGTTTCTACCTGCCTGGCTGGGAGGGAGGAGGGTCCGGCTTGGGGACGTGGCCCTGAGGAGAGGACCAGTGTTTGGCAGTGGCCATGTATTGATCTCTCTGTTTTTCCTGTGGCAGGTCCCACGTACCTCAGAGATTTATGTCCACCGAAGTGGTCGAACTGCTCGAGCTACCAATGAAGGCCTCAGCCTGATGTTGATTGGCCCTGAGGATGTGATCAACTTTAAGAAGATTTACAAAACCCTCAAGAAAGATGAAGACATCCCACTATTCCCCGTGCAGACAAAATACATGGATGTGGTCAAGGTAGAAAGCAAAGTTAAAACCCCAGTGCTAATGAAGGGATTGTGCTGCTCCCTCACAGAGCACCTTGCTGTGGGGCTCTGGCAGCATAGCCCTTGAAAAGTAAGGAATGGTTTTGCCAACAGCTGAACAAGGAGACTTGTAGAAAGGATTGAGAGCAACATGCCTGGGAGAAGGGAGAAAAGGGGAATGACTGAAGGTGTGAGGCATTTTCTCCCTGAACCGTTTCTTCCTTGTCTGGCCGTGAAGTTCCCCCTCCTCACTGGACAGTGCAGTGGTTGGCTGCCTGGACATTCTCTCAGAGGGTTGTAGACAGTGTGGTTAGTTTTCTTGCTGAGGCGGATGCTACAGGTTTGGCACATGCCTGAAGCAGGTGCCAGTAAATTCTCTCTGGGGTTTTATTTTAACTCAGGCATTCACCAGGTGAGTGCTGCTTATTGAGGGACACTGTTAGGGACCGAAGTGGGGTGAGTTCTCCTTCCCAGAGGTTCGCCAGCTGTGAATATTAAGTTCAGGTACAGTGGAGCCATGTGGAATTACTGGGCATATGGTTATATTGGGAGGATGAGATGTTCTATCCAAGCTTCCTGCAGGCAAATATGTGGAAGGGTACAGAGGAGATGGAATACCAGGAATTGAGGGAGCAAAAGCATGGAACAATTCAAGGACTGCTGGCTTCTCTCACTCAAAAGAAATATTAGCTGTGTGGGGCAATAGGGTGGAAATAAGGATGGAAAGGTGGAAATCATAAGAGAATTCCCATTAGTAAGGAGGGTTAGGAGCCACCCAGACTTCCCATGGTTCCTTTCCCCACATCAGAAGATCTTTCTCATTTTCTCAGGACCTCTTGGCACTGCATTGTAGCCCCAAAACTCCCTCCAGGGAGAATTGAAATTTTTTTTCTTAATTCAGCTATAGAAGCGAGCTGTGGTAAGAGTTCACTTTGGTTACCTATAGGCTGGCAGTCAAACCAGTAAGGGTTTTCAAAGGATGTGGCCATTAGGTTGATTGTTGGGAGTGTTGGCGGTTGTGTTTACATGTGTACACACAGATGTACACAGGGTAATGGTTGCCCACTGGGCTTTTATCAGGAAACAAAGCAAATGAAGTTCAATAGGAACTGAACTGCTTCTCACTGATCAGTGATCTCAAGAACTTTTTAAAAACACTACTTGTTGGGCATGGTGGCTCATGCCTGTAATCCCAGCACTTTAGGAGGCTGAGGGGGAAAAAGCACTTGAGCCTAGGAGTTCAAGACCAGCCTAGACAACACAGTGAGACCCTGTCTTTACAAAAAACAAAACAAAACAAAACAAATTAGCTGGGCATAGGGTGCTTACCTGTGGTCCCAGATGCTTGGGAGGCTGAGGTGGGAGGATCACATGAGTCAAGGAGGTTGAGGCTATAATGAGCCGTGATCCATGCCACTGCTCTCCAGCCTGGGCAGCAGAGTGAGATCCTGCCTCAAGCAAACAAACAAACAAAGACACACAACTCAACTCAAATGAGACTTTGCTTCCCAGAGGCCTGAACTCTCTTTCAGTTGAATATTTTCTGTTACTTTAACCCAGGAGCGAATCCGTTTAGCTCGACTGATTGAGAAATCTGAGTATCGGAACTTCCAGGCTTGCCTGCACAATTCTTGGATTGAGCAGGCAGCGGCTGCCCTGGAGATTGAGCTGGAAGAAGACATGTATAAGGGTAAGCCCTTGGGCCAGATGGGAATTGAGGAAGGTGAAATTTCCCTTTAACTTTTGCTTCGTTGGAACCTTCACTACTACTGTGGGTCTTGTCAAAATCAGCAAGATGTCCTTCTCCTTCTTTGCTAACAGGCCCTAGTCCCAGATGGGCTTCCTCTGTCTCTGTCTTGCATCCTCAGCTGCCGCCTCTTATGTGGACAGGCAGTGGATACAGTGAGGAAGGGAACAGGCTCTCTGGCCAGGCAGCCTGTGTTAGAATGCCTGCTCATTCCCTTTACTGTGTGACTGAGTCATGTTATTTAACCTCTGTTGTGTCTCAACTTTCTTTTCGATAAAATGGACGCAATCAGCTATCTACTTCATGGGATTGTTGTGAAGATTGATTGAGTTAAAAAATGTTAAGTGCTTGCAGCATTGCCTGGCAAATGGAAAGTATTTGATACATTTTAAGTTATTTGTCATTATGGTTCCTACTACACCTGCTTTCCAAGCTGACAAAGCACTTTCATGCCATTATCTCATTTGATCATCTCCACTTTCATGACATGAACATACCAAGGAGTACTACTCTTTTACATATGGGAACTAGATACTCACAGCAGAGGCAATTTGTGCAGGGAAACAGCTCTGTCACCAGGCATTTCCTGAGCTGCTACTATATATGTGGCCAGAGGCTGAGGCTTCAGGGATGAATCTGCTCGGTCCCACCTTGAGAAAGCTCCTGAGTCTAGGAAGTGGTAGAACCAGATCTAGAATTCTGTGCTTCTTCCACACCACCAAATGTACGGCTCAGCTGAGATGTTTACACCTCAGTGCTCAAGTCAGCAGATTCAGAGCCAAACTTACTGCTGTCTGCTCAGCATGGAAGCCAGGAGCCAAACCAGTGGGCTTGTAGACAGTGAGCTGGTCCTGGTAGCTCAAGGTTGGGGCTTGGGCTGAAGATGTGGAGGCTCTGGCTTCCTTTCCTGAGGACAGACTGAGATGGAACCCTTTGGCTCTGCCCGCCTCTGCATGTGCAGTCACAGCACTGGTGGCAAGGTACGGGAGAACTGGGCTACAAAGAAGCATTCATTTGAGGGAGTTGTAGTTGTGAAGTCTCCAAACCCCAGGTGGGCAGTAAGTGGGTGGGTCATAGGAAGAAAAGTGATCTTTTGTCAGCAGACTTGGGTTCTGGGCTCTGTCTGATGGCTGGCTCTGAGACGTAAGCCAGTGCCTTCTCTAAGCCAATTTGCTTCATCTGTAAAGATAATTCCAGTCTTCGAGTGTTTTTACAAAGGAGAAAAGTACAGAATGGTCCTGCGTATCCCCTCAAATGGTTAGATGTTATCCATTTACAGCCCCTGCCAAGCCACCACTGGCTTCTTTGGAGAACTTTTGAACTCTGCCTCCCTAAAGTAGTTCTAAAACATTTTGTATTGTGTTGCAAGGAGGAAAAGCTGACCAGCAAGAAGAGCGTCGGAGACAAAAGCAGATGAAGGTTCTGAAGAAGGAGCTGCGCCACCTGCTCTCCCAGCCGCTGTTTACAGAGAGCCAGAAAACCAAGTATCCCACTCAGTCTGGCAAGCCGCCCCTGCTTGTGTCTGCCCCAAAGAATAGCGAGTCTGCTTTGAGCTGCCTCTCCAAGCAGCAGCAGCAGAAGACAAAGAAGCCAAAGGCGCCGCAGCCGAAACAGCCACAACCAAGTACAAGTGCAAATTAATTGTCCTGGTCAAGTGTGTCGGTGACTGCACATTGGTCTGTGTTCTCTGGCTATTTGCAAAACCTCTCCTACTCTTGTGTTTCACTCCACCATCAACCCCAGGTAAAAAAAAGTCTCCCTCTCTTCCACTCATAACCCATAGTTGGAGAGACCTCATGCAGATTTGCATTGTTTTGGAGTAAGAATTCTATGCAGCAGCTTAACTTTTCTGTATTGCCGTGTTTATAGGCTTCTTGTGTGTTCAGCTTGATTTCGTAAATTAAAAACAATGATCAGAGCCAGTGTGTCATCTTAATTTTTTTTTTTTTTTTTTTTTTTTTAGCTACAAGATGGGGGTGGTGGTGGTGGTGGTTGTTTCATTATTAACTTAGTGATTCTCCTGGGCCAGCACAGTGCTAAGCCCTTGAAAGTATGGGAATAGTGTCAGGCCTCTGGCTGCAGGCCAAGGTTGGACAGTGTGATTGGAGCAAAAGGCTGGAGTTGAGGCCTCTGTAGTACATCCTGCCAGGTCCTTGGTGCATGTTCCTGCTTTATGCAGAGCCGCACCCTAATGGCTCCTTAGCTTTTTCCCACTCTGTCCTATTGTCTGAGCCTCCCTGGGAGGTGGGCAGGAATGAGGTTGCTGTCTTCAGGCTTCCCTCACATCACAGAGCCAACAGTAACAGTCACTGGTTCTGGCATGTGAGGCCCTGAGGATCTAGCCCCAGCCTTGTCTCCACTCCCCTCCTCTGTGACAGAGCAGTCTCCTGCCCACAGATCCATGCTTCCCTTCTCTTGTCCTGAGCCTTTGTACAACATAGGCTTTCCCCTCGGTCTGCATTGCCTTTTGGCCTTCTCCGTCCTATGGGTCTTCCAGTCCTGAGCCTCTAAGGGTTAGCAGTGCTTCTCCTGGGGCTCCCTTAGCGTCCTGTGCTTACCCTCTTCGTAGCATTTGCCATGCTGTGTTCCCTTAGCTCAGCTCCTTGGGAGAAGAGGACCTCAAGGCTTGGGTCAGTCTGGTATAAATGTGTATTGAGGGAACTAGGGACCTCCCGGTGCTGCCCCAGCTTTCTCTGGATCAGTGTAGGTGAGTATCCACAACTCCCACAACCATGGGAGCAGCACAGATTTCTGCACAGCTGTCTGCCTTCCAAACAGGTATTCACTGGGGCACAATACAGTACAGCTGTTTAGTTCAAGGGACGCTAGGGAATTGAAGAGGATACATAAGTAGACCAAGACACCCCAAGATTTAAGTAGCCAGCCTTTCTCAGCATCATGGTTGGCACTTTCATTTACTTGAATTAGCATTTAGTCTTGAAGGTCCTGAGAAATGTATATATATTTTGAGACAGGGTCTTGCTCTGTTGCCCAGGTTAGAGTGCAGTGGCACAATTACAGCTCACTGCAACCTCACACTTCTGGGCCCAAGCAATCCTCCTGCCTCAGCCTCCCAAGTAGCTGGAACTACAGGCACATACCACCACACCTGGCTGATTTTTTTTTTTATTATTACTATTTTGTAGAAATGAGGTCTCACTAAGTTGCCTAGGCTGGTCTCAAACTCCTGCCCTCAAGTGATCCTCCTGCCTCTGCCTCCCACAGTGCTGGGATTACAGGTGTGAGCCACTACGCCCAGCTGTAAGTCTTAATAGTCCTTTTTTGTACTAAGCATATAGACACCCAGTGATTGAGACTTGCCCAGGGCCACACTGCAGCCAAGTGGCAGAGGTAGGATTAGTGTCTTCCTTCTGGGCCCAGGACAAGTTCAGAAAACTACTTCAGTCTTAACAGTGTTGCCAAGGAATGGCCTCCTATCCTCCAGTGTCACCAGTGACCTGGATAGGGGGGGAAGTGCCCCTGTCTGTGAGGTCAGCTCCTGACTAACAGCTGTCAGAGGATGGCAGGAAGACTCCAAAATGATGCAATGGAGGTCAGTGGGTTAATAAGCAGGCTCAAGATCCCCTAATAGCACCTAAGCCGTGGGAGTGAAGCCACTTGTCACAAGCCAAACATAGATCCCCTGATAACTGTCACTGTCCTGCCCTAGCCACCTAACAGCAAATTATTTCCCTTTTTGTGGCAGAGGAGCTAAGTAGACAGGCTTTAGAAGACGGGGGCAGCCTTCCAGACAGTGCTGCTCTCACCTGGTGAGGTGAAGTCAATGGGCAGAGCTTCTTGAGTATCCTGGATCTATGATTAAACAAGGAAGCTCCCTCCCCAGCTAATTCACTCAATACATAAGCACCACAGAAAAGCAGAGTTCTTGGCTGCATGCCAGGTACCCAGTATTAAAAAGCCAGGACAAAAGTAGTTATGGAAACCATTTTAATGCTAGGAGAATGTTTTTACTTACTGCCCAGGGAAGCTGTAGGGCTTGGCCCATATCCTGCAGGGCCTGGGGCCGCTGGAAGCCACTCATTGGCACTGAGCCACAGCCCCCTTCCCACTCCCATATCTGCTCAGGGTGGTGATGTGTTTGGCTCCTAGGCTCTGTCTAATGGTTCCCCTGACACTCCTGCTTGGGAGCCACAGAGTCACTGCCAAAGTGGCATGCTTCCCCATCTGCAGTGCCCTATGCTTCCCGTCAGGAAGGACAGGTTGGGAGCATCCCTTTGTGGAGCCCATACAATGAAGGTGTCAGGTGTTATAGCTGTTTTCACACAAGGAATCTCATTTCATTTTAACCAATAATCCAGTGATACATAGGTATTGTCGCCATTTCACAAACTGGAATTGGGGCTCTGGGAGGGAAGTGACTTGGCCAAGATCATACAGCTAGTAAGTGGCAATGCTGAGGTTTGAAACCTGGCTCCAGAGCTCTCATTTGTGCTTAAAATAGGAACCTAGTTGGCCAGGCATGGTAGCTCATGCCTGTAATCCCAGCACTTTGGGAGGCCAAGGTGGGCAGATCACGAGGTCAGGAGATTGATACCATCCTGGCTAACATGGTGAAACCCCTTCTCTACTAAAAATACAAAAAATTAGCCGGGCATGGTGGCACGCGTCTGTAGTCCCTCGGGAGGCTGAGGCAGGAGAATTGCTTGAACCCGGGAAGCAGAACTTGCAGCGAGCCAAGATCGTGCCACTGCACTCCAGCCTGGTGACAGAGCAACACTCCATCTCAAAAAATAAATAAATAAATAATAGGAACCCAGGCAAAAGCAGGGACTGTGCTCTTTCTGTTGCTAATTGTTCCTTATAGTGTCCTTTGGAGACAAAGTATCATAAATATGCAGTTGTAAAAACAAGCTCTCAAAGCAACTCTCTCCTTCCAGCTTTTAGTCTGGAGAGAGATGGCTCGGTGGGGTGAGGGGGGAGAATTATCCAGGAAGTGTGACTGCCAGGGTGGCTGGCTGCTGTGGACAAGCAAAGTCATGTCCAATGATGACTAGATTTTAACAAGGTATCAAAGCCTGCCACATCTTTTCATCCGTTGTGGTTTCCCTTCGAGACAGATTTGAGAGGGAACTAAGGAACAAGGGCAATGGTTCAGATTTGGCCAATGGTTTTTAACTTGGCCTACCTCTGCCAGAGCTTGAGTGTCCTGATTCTGAAGTGACAGAATAGATTGCTTCCTGGGAAGAGGGCCTCTGAGCTTCTGGGGGGGATCTGTGATCCGGAAGCACAGCACAGGATCTCACAGAGGGAATTTCTCTAGCCAGTCTGTCAAACAGCTCTGCTTCTGAGGCCACCACCCAAGCCACAAATACAGAGACATAGCAGCCAGTGAGAGAGCTTCTGCTGTGCTTGAGAGCCTGGCTGGAAGGCCCAGAACCCACCTTACAGCCCCTCAGAACAGCCAAGGCACTATCCAGGCCCTGTGTGTGTCCTTTCACACCTTTCAGTTGGGAAACAGGGATCCCCTGGAGATTTGTCTGGCAAAGATGATGCTATTCACAAATCATGTCATGTTTTCACCCCACGCTTCCAGTGTACTTGTCATAGACCATGGTGGGACACTGAGCAAATTCAGAGGTGACGGTCAAGTTTACATTCCTGTGAAAAAGTGACATAATGACTTAGCCAGAGCCTTTGGATCCAAACTCCAGCTGAGGGTAGTATGGGAACCAGGGGCCCTGCTTGGAACTAAAGTCCCCTGACATTGGCTTTTCATGAAGGCAGAAAAGTAACACAAATCTGATATTGTGTCAGAAGGACTCTGAGGAGTCTGCTACCCAGTCCTTGTGCAGTCGGGTTGTCCGCAGACTCACGCAGCAGCACCAATAGATTCCAATAAATCCCTGCAGAATGAAAGCTGTGAGAAGGTGGCCTTTGATTAAGGAAGGACCCCAGAGGGCAATTCCATACCCTGCATTTTCCATTTCCTCCTACAGAGGAAGAGAGGTTGCTAGCAGCACCTCCACCCAGCCCGGGTGTGGGTCCCCACTGGTGCCGTCTCGCCTGCCAGCCCGCGGACGGAATTTTGAAGGTCCTGAGGCAGCAAGGTGAGGGGCTTATTTAAGGGGCATGGCCAGGTGGCCAAATGAGGAAGCTGCTGGCCAGAATGCCCAAGCAGTTTCCACAGTGGAAATCTTCCACCCTGCCAACTTACATGGCTTGTCTGTTCTTTCCCACCTACCCTCTCACCAGCCCATAAAGAGAGCAGAAGTGGGAAAGAAAGAAGCCGAGGGCAGACTGCAAAGCGTCTGCTCTGCTCAGCTGGGTTCATGGCTGTGCGTGCTGACGTCTCTACCCATGAAGTATCCAGACTCCTAGGATTTGCTGGGGATGATGGGTTAGCTGCAGCTTCCTGCAGACAGAAATACACAGATGCTGGTCCAGATCCTAGTCTTGTAAGCCTCTGTCCAGGTGGGGCTGACAGCAGAACCCTGAAGGGCTCGTCCACCAAAAGTCAGGCAGTTCTGGTCCTGAGAGAGGTAGAGGGGCCCCAACAATTTGAGCTCCTGCTGAAGGCTAAAGACCCCTTTCTGGACTTTGGCAAAAAAAAGGTCTTTTTTTTCTCCTTAAGTTAGGGATAGGAAAACACATCCATCATGAATGTTTGAAGCCACATCACAGCCCTCACATTCAAGTGGACCTCACCAGGCCATGTGCCACAGCCAACAAGTGACTGGACTAGACTCTGCAGACCTGGTAAGTCACTTAAGACAGCTAACCTTGAGCATTTCCTCTGCTGCAGAGAGGCACTGCCCCTGGTAAAGAGAAACCAGAGGCCCCGTTTTTCTACAGTGGAATGTCTACCTGGGCAGGAACCTCTTTCAGTTGAAGAAACAAGTCCAGAGAGGGCAGGTGACTCACCCAGGCCTCACAGGGAACTGGGGTGCATAGCCAAGGGCCCAGTTAGAAAGCATTTGATCCTCCATCAAAATAAATACTAAAAATGCCACCAAGTTACCACAGTCCATAATGGGGAGGCCTCATTCACAGGGGCTTTGCCCAAAAGGCTGCACGTTGTGTTGCTACAGTCTAAATTGTTTAAAAAATGGAAAAGCCGGAATGTTCCATTCAGAATGCAGTCCCATTAGGTGACAGGTTCCACTGCATGGCCTAAAATTAATCAGTGTTTATCAGTTGCATAAAGGATGTTGTAGTGGGATGTTTTATAGAGCAGGTAAACTGAAGGGGTGGCACCCTCAGGGAACACGTGGTGGTTCAGGGCAGTATCCATCTCATCCACGTACTCCACCTGCAGGGCGATGCTCAGGGCCTGGGACAGCGCCGTGATCTGGATGTGGTCACACTCCGTGGCCATGGGCTCCACTTCCTGCAGGGGCCAAAATGAAAACACAAGCCAGCTTAGGAGGGAGGCCTGGCAGAGGACAAGTGAGTTCAACTCTGGCTCTCAGGGTCGTGGTCACAGCCTCTGCTGGGACGTCATCTTCAAAACATCCCATGAGTTGGGTATGGATAGTCTCATGTCACACAGGAAACAACGTCACTGAGAGACAGGACATCTAGAAATCGCCACAACTGCAAGACACAAACCTAGATCTTTTCAATTCTAGACCTTGTAGTTATACCTGAGAGCAGGCCACTAGTATAGAGGGATCTGGAAAGGTGGGGCAGAAATTTTTCAGGTTGGGCATCAAAGAATCTTAGAGATAAAAGGCACTCTGTCATAGAGGGGTGACTTTAAAGCTTAAGTGTTTACAGAGGCCAGGCTGGTGAGTGAGTGAGCGAGTCCGGGTGCTGCAGAGACAATGGAGGAGGCTGTGGCAAGCGGGGTACGCTGCTTGGTGCCTGCTGACGCTGCCCTGCAAGAGCAAGGGCCTGGGGGGCTAGATCGTCTGATTTTCCAACAGAAATCCAAACATTCATATGAAAACTGCCCAATTTTAAAATATCATGCATCGTAAACACGTCTAGCAAATGTGACTCTTAGACTGTGACTGGGGTTTTGTAAACAGGCCAGTCCAAATCTCTTATTTTTCAGATGGGAAATCTCCAGGGAGGGGAAGTGCCAGATCCCCTGGCTAGGGAGGGGGTGCTGAAGTCTGCAGGAGAGGGCCAGGAGCAGAGCCCAGGGTTGGGGCTGAGACCCCAAGCACCTACGTGAGTGCAGAAGTCTTTGATGTCCATCTCCTCGTCAATGAAGTGCCGGAAGAACTCTGCTCGGTTCTTGATGAAGGCTGACGTGAGCAGGCGCAGGAATTGCACGATGTGGTCCGAGGTGCTCTGGTCGTTGAACACCTTCAGCAGGCTGGACACCGAGCCGTCCTTCTCTACCAGTTCCACCACGCTGTAAAACTACGTCCACCCGGCCCTCAGCCAGGGAGGCCCAGCCAGAGCTAGCCCTCCCTCCGTGCTCTCCCTCCACGACCTCCCTCCCCGCGAGGCACTCATGAGCATTTTCATTTGTAGATTCTCAGGTTGAGGTCGAAAACCAGTCTGAGATTCTGCCTAAGCTAAGTAACCCCGGCTTAGCTAGACTTGGTAGTTTGTACACTAGCCCAGAGGCAAGTCTAGGGAGCAGCAGTTGGGTCTCCCCGCATCACTACCTGGGTTTGGATTCTTATGTGCACACTGGGCAAGGATCTGAGAGTCCGCAATCCCATCCCTTCACTAAATGGATGGGGAGGCACGGGGTGGAGATGGAATAGGGTGAAGGACGTGCCTTCTCCCAGAGGGAGGGCAGGGCCTTGGGCTCCCTGTGCCCACACCCCCCACAAACAGGAAGCAGCCCTCTGTCCTTCCCCAGCCAGGAGTAGCAGAACTGTGGGCTGTTCGAGGGCTCCAGCCAGTGCCCATTCCTGTCTGCTCGGCCACATGTGGAAGGAGGGACCAGGTGAACTCACAGCATTAAAGAAGTTTCTGAACTTGTGCTCCTCAAAGCCAGCAGCCAGAAGGTCATTTGGGGTCTGCAGTACACGTTCTTTGAACCTGCAGGGGGTTAGACTAGGTGTTTACAGGGAAACAGCGAGTGTGCTGTGATTGGCAACTGTGCGTCCCCCTCTCAACCCACTGCACCCACCAACCTCATCTCTCAACCGAAGAACTTCCTGCCCCACCCCCGACACACAGCCATGCCCCGTGAACATCTCCACTCCAGCACTGCCAGGCCCTGGTGACTAAGGTGCGTTGTGTGTGCATGGTGGAAAGACAACATGGACTAAGGTGTGTGTGTTTCTGCATCTTCTCCAACTTCCTACTCAGTGACCTCATGAGGGCAGCTTGACTCAGTCATGGCAGTATTGAATATTGACACCACAGCAATCGGCTGATGACACACACCAGGCCTCCTGCATGCCCAGAGCCTGCTGTCAAGCATCTGCCAGCACCAAGTCCGCCTTGGGGACCTGCTCCACAGGCCCTTGCTCTGTGCATGCTGGGTGGTTCCTCTCTGCACCTACTGCAGGCCCCCTCATGGCGCAGCCCCTTTCTGGGACCTGTCCTGGTGCCCTCAGTGGACATGGCAAGAAACCCAGACGTGGCTCTGGCTTCAGGACACTCCGAATTTAGTGACAGCAATGAGGTATGGAGGAAGGGCTGCCTCCCACAAAGACCAGGTGAGTGGCCCTGGGTGACCAGCTGGCAGCACAGAACACTAAGGCCACACCTAGTTCTCCAGCCCTGCACCCATTCCCTGGGCAGGAGGACCAGGCTCTGACAGGACCCAGGAGGCAGAAGGTTTCACAAGGGAATACAGAGTCCTGGGACACCTCAGAAGCTGCTGTGCTCCTGGAAGGCCTGGTGCCTTGTAGGAGGACGGGGGAGGTGAGCAGGGAGGAGAAGGTAGTGTGTGTGGACAGGAAGCAGGTCTCCTAATTCAGAAGGAGTGTTTTTGCCTAGAGGCCACCTGCCCCTGGCTGGTCCTGGCATATCCGAGTCGTGCCTGGGCCAGGACTAAATTGTCCTGATTGCAGGGTGAGGTGCCTGAACTGGGGGGAAGGAGCCTGTGCTGGCTTCTAGCCACAGTCCCCTCCAGACCTGTCAAGTCCCCCTGTGGCTTCTAGCCATAGGCTCCCCTTTGGTGCAAACGTGGATGGCGATGACGCCTCGACTGCGGGGGTGCTGAGGGTGAACAGAGGGCTGCCCGACAGGACGAGGCCTCCACTGTGGCGGAGCCTGCCTAGGCTTCCCCTCCTGGCCGGGGCAAGGATCTGAAGGTCGGTGCTGGCTGACCCCTCTTGCTCAGGAGTCACCCTCATCGTCACCTCCTGTTCTGTCTTCAGCAGCAGCCTACGTGGCCCATAGCCAGGGCACTGGAAGCAGCTCCAGGAAGCAGCCAGCTGCAGTCCACCAGGGTCGCTCCAAGGGCCCGCACCCTCTTCCGGTCACTCTGTCCCTGCATGGCCATGAAGTGCACTGCTCTGCTCCCAGCTCTCCTGTCCCCACTCCCACCCCCGAGCCTCTGCCTCATTCCACATTCATCCCTCACCAGTGACTTGTGGGCCCCTCTGTGCCAGGCACTGGGGCCGCAGAGATAAGCAGCACGTGGGCCCTGTCAGAAGGGGGCAAGCCCAGGCCAGGACATGCCCCCCCAGGAGGCAAGGCAGGGATGAGGGAAGAACGGCACTGGGGCTCAGAGGGCAAGTTCGGACAGGCCGGGGCTGCACGCAAGCCTGTGTGGGACCTCTGCCGTCATTTGACCTCTGCAAGGCTCCGCTGTGCATGCTGTAAGACTGGGTAATAACAGTGGCTCCCCTCAAAGGAAGAGCGTGTTCTCCAAGCCTCTGGCACACAGAAGTACTTTGCGTACTTCTGGAGCAAGGATGCGAGCTCCAGGGCTGGAGCAAGCAAGCATACTGCTGCAACACGCTTGCCCCAGCCCTGCAGCAGCACTGAGCAGAGAACGGGTGTCTGCCTGGGTGGCTCTGGGCTCACTGCACACACGGAGACGGCGGGTTGTGGAGGACGCATGACGCCTACGGTAAGAGCTGGCACGGAACACGTCGGTCAGTGTTGCAAGTACTCACGAGTCAATCACTTAATGCCCAGGACAGGGCTGTGGCCACCGTTCAACCAGGGAAAGGAGCTACAGAGGAGTGAAGCGACCCGCCTAGGGCCGAAGAATCCACAGCCGGGTCAGAAGCAGGGCTACCTGGGCCCAGAGCAGCATCAGGCAGCATGTCAGCACCCGCAAGCTCTAGTGTGTGTAGGATAAGTGGGTCCTTGTGCCTGGAACTCAGGGTGGGCAGGAGGGGCAGGAGGGGCAGGAGGGGCAGGGGCCTGGTGTGGACGGCCTTGGTGTCAGGGGCTTCCACTGCTCTTAGAGGCCAGGGGCATATTTCAAGCCTGGGAGTGACATGGTCTCGGTTTTTGTGTAAGAAGATGTAGGCTGAGGAGGGAGGACCGCCTGGGCCCAAGAGTTGGAGGCCAGCCTAAGCAACATAGCAAGATCCATCTCTTAAGAAAAAATATAGAGAGAAAGAAAATGTTTTTAAAAACATGAAAAAGAAAAAGTGCCGATGGTCTCATGCAGCCCTGTGGCTTGACTTATCACCTGTGTGCCCTGGCCTGCCCGCTGAGTGCCAGCCTTGGACATCCACTGCCCACCAGACACCCCCACTCCACGGCTCCCAGACATTTCAGACTTAGCATCGCCAAAACAGAGCTCCTGACCCTCCTCTGCCCTCTCTTGCAGCAAACAACTTCATCCTGCTAACTCTCAGGCCAAACTCCTGGGAGTCATCCTTGACTCTGCCATGTCCAACATGCGAGTCGGGCACAAATCCTGTCTTCGCCACCTCCACGGGTATCTAGACCTGGCCACTTCTTGCTATGCCCGCTGCATCCACCTGCTCACGCCACATCCATCTCCCCTCTGGATCTCTCCCCGGCCACATCTCCCTGGCTGTGTCCCCGCCTCCGAGCAGCCAGCAGGGCCCGTCTCCCGTGCTATGCAATCCCTCGGTGGCTCCCATATCCTATAGGCTGAAAGCCAAGGTCCTTAGAAAGGCCCGAGGCCCTGTGTACCCTGCTGCCCTCACCTCTCCAACCCTACTTGCAGATGCCAAACCCGGACCTTGCACTCTCGGCCTCTTTCCTGCCTGATTTTTCCCACAATACTCATCACCGTGTGACACCTCAAACATGATACTCATGTACCGTCCATCTTCTCCCATCAGGACACAAGCCCCACGAGGCAGGGATTTTCGTCTCTCTCATTCACTGCAGTATCTCCACAGCCTAGAGCAGGGTCTGAGCGTGGCACCCTGTGTGTGCTGCCTGGAGTGGGGAGACAGGACGCAGTGAAGGTGAACAGAGCACGTGGGCTGGCACAGAGAGAGATGCAGGGGCCGGGCTTGGCCAGCATCACCCACTGAGTCCTCACAACAGCACCTTGAAGTGAGTTATCATGTCCACCTTCCACAGGCATGAAAACTGATGATCAGAGAGGTCAAGTCACTTGCCCAAGGTCGCACAGCAAGTCAACGAGAGAATGAAGTCTGACCTCAGAGCCCAGGGCTGCTGCATGGCACAACTCCAGGGGACAAAGGTGGTGGGGAAAATAAAGGTGGGGTCATAATCCCTGCACTGTGCTGTGTTGGTTCCCACCGGGCTGTGAGAAAGTTGGGGAGGGGAATGGCTTGGGATAGCTGACTCTCCATCAAAAGGGGCTCTGCCAGTCTGTCGCTGGGGAAACAACCTGAACGGTTCAGTCAAGGAACAGATGGGTCAGCTTCTACCCTCTTTGAGATCATGCGTATTTTGAACAGGAGACGATGGCCTTGACCCAGTAGTTCTCAACCTCATAAGGTTGACTTTTTCCCCCGAAAGGAGATTCTTGGCAGTGTCTGGAAACAGTCTGGATTGTCATGACTTGGGGAGGGCATTACTACCGGGATCTCTTGGGTGGGGGCCAAGGAATGCCCCCAAGATGAGCATGATCTGGGCCAAAACATCAGTTGTGCTGCTGTTGAGAAACCTGCCTTAGCCAAAGAGGTGCTCTGTGACCCACTGCCGCCTGCACTGTTTCCAGAGTGCATGTGGGTGTGGGTCTCTGACGAGGAGAGCCCATGGCCCTCACCAAAGCCTCTAAGGGCTGTGAGACCCCCAGAGGGTAAGAGCCAAGTGGATTTCTTAGCTCCTTGCTCCTCAAAGCGCCGTCTGAGGTCCAGCAGCATCAGTGTCTCCTGGGAGCCACTGAGAAAAGCAGTCTCAGCTCTGCCCGCTCCCACTGAACAGGAATTCGGGTCCTAGCCAGGTCTCAGGCCTTGTTCATCTTTGTTGTTGTTTTTTTTTTTTCTTGCTATGGACTAGAGAATCAGGGGCTTTGTACAAACGTTCAGGTATGAGAAGCCCTGAACTAGCCGAGATGATAGGGGCCGCTCTGGACACAGACCTTCGCCAGCATGAACCTCAGGGCCAGGCCCGGCCAGCTGAATGCCTGGGTAGCACACATTCCAAACCAAGGTCAGCAGGAATTATGCAGAACACTGGGACAAAGGTTCTTTTGTGTGTGTTCTCTTTTCTTTTCAGAGTGGGTCACAAAGTATCTGCTCCGTGTAACTCACCTGGACTGACCCAGGCCTGTGGCTGAAACAGAAGGCTGGAAAGTGCCTGGAAGGTCACAGATTCCATCCTCTGCCCTTGGCCGCCCCCACCTCCACCACAGCGGGCAGCTGGGCGCCCCCAACATCAAACGCCTCTCCCAGGCAGCGCTTCAGCTCACTCTCTGGGAACCTCCAAGAGACTTGGGGCTGACCCAGCACAGGGAACACAGCCTCAGAGCCCAGGAGGCCCCGGCACTCACTTGAAGATCTCCCTGCTCTTCCCCAGCAGGGACTCCAGGTAGGAATAGCCCAGGGCCCTGTAGAAGCAGTTCCCATCCCCTTTGGTCTTGCGGATGGCGGTGAACCTTTTGCTGAGTTCCTGAGGGGACAGAAAGAAATGTGGGCATTTGCAGCAGCAACGGCTCTGTGTGGTTTGGGCGCTAGGACTGGCCACGTGCCCCCATCTCTCCCAGGAAACGCCTGCTCCCTCCCTCCAGGCTGCTGTCCCCTCAGCCTCCCACCCTCGTTCATCCCCTTGAAATAAAAATACACCGCATTGTCCTGTGTGTCCGTCCCCGCCTCCAGGCAGCCTACAGCCTGGGAGAGAAGATGGATGATTAGACAGTGGCAGTGTGAGGACAGAAGGAGTGCCCAGCTGGGTGCCATGGGGCATTGGCATTGCACTGGATTTTGAAAGTTGGGGAAGGCTTCATGGGGCACTGAGGATCAGCAGCTGGCAGAAGTGGGGGTGGGGGTTGCATGTGTAAGCAGGGGCTGGAAGGGTAGGCTCCAGCTCTGCCTCTAGCAATAAGTAGGTGTCTCTCTGAACCGGCCTGGAATACCCTTTCCTGCCTCACGGGACTATAAGCAGAGTTTTGACAGCAGAGGATGATTTTCAAGGGGTCTGGGAGTTCCTGTTTCCCCCCATAGCCATGAGAAGGCTCAGAGCTGACTTGGGCCCACCTAAGGGCAGCTGGCAGCAGGCAGGCAGGCACTCTTGGGAGCCCCTAGCTCATCTTCCAGGAGGGCTCTGGGGTACACGAGAGTCAGCAGGCTGCAGAGCCCAGATCCTGCCCTGGAAGTGCCCCTGCAGCAGTGTCCCGACCACATGATGCCCACACCACTACCCCTGGCTGCTGATGAACACCTGACCCAAGCTGGACGCATCAGAGTCTCTAAGGATAAGCAATGGGGTCCAGCAACAGTGCTGCGGGTCTGAGAGGAACTCGAAGGAAAGGGGCTGTGGGGCCAGTGCCAGAGCAAGCCTGTCCTGCAGCGAGAGGAGGTCTGCAGAGTGCAGAGAGCAGCCAGGGCCTGCTGCCAGAGGGACGAAACAGGCATCCAGCTCCTCCTGCCACCCATGGGTGAGTGCTCCATGAGCCATCCCTGCAGCCCGCCCACAAATCCCTTTTGCCCCACTGGAGTGAACTTTCCCTCCAAGAGGTCTTCCAGCACAGCAGTTATGAATGTGGCTTATAAGATAAGACTCGGCTGCCTGGGTTTAAATCCCAGTTTGGCCACTCATGAGCTACATGGCCACCACTTAATTTCTGTGCCTCAGTTTCCTCAGCTGTAAAATGGGGCTAATAAAAGTACTTACCTCACAGAGTTGTAATGAAGTCTCGGTGAATAAATAAAACATTAGGATAGTGCTAAACTTTTAAACGAAAATTCATTTTTTGCTAAGGCAAATGTCCAACATCAAAAGATCCTGGGAGTCCTTGCATTCACCCAGGAACCCAGCCCAAACTATTGGCCTTCAAAGACACATCACCTTTACGCTCCCAACCCCAGCCTGTTTAGTTTAGGATGCTCTTCTCCCTGACCTCACCTGGATTTTCCTCTGGTAAATCCTGTTTTCAGGATGGTCCCGAAGAATGGATAGAATGTCACATTTTTCTGATATTAGGTTGAAAGATGTTTCACTCTGAAAGACAGGGAAGGAAGAAATGCTGTGACAATTTCAAAAGCAACCAATGGGACTCTGCAAGCTGGTGGCCTCTAAACTACAGGTTACAGAAACAGTGAATGAGACCTTCCTACCTTCCCATACTGGGAGTATGTTACCAGCACCCTAGACGCCTGCTGGGATCACCATGTTTCCAGGACAGGGATAGTTTCCAGGATAGGGTCGGGGCCATTGTGAAAAAGTAGCCCTGGTTATCAGGAAACTCATCTTGTTACTTGAAACCTGATTCATTTCACGGAATGTGTACCTCAAACCTAATGAACCTTCATGCTGGAGGATAAGGCCCTTTGTCTCCCTTTGTCCCTCCTCTCTCATTCATGCATTCATTCATTCTTTTATTCATCTCACAGTTCCTGAACATCCAGCCTATGCCAAGCACTGTGTCACATGGTGGAAAAATGAAGGAAGAACATCTGGCTCCCCCCACCCACAAGGCTCATAGTCTACAGGGAAAAACAATAAAGATAGGGGGTGACAAGGTCACCAGAAGAGGCCGCAACTGTGTGGCACTGGTACATGGAGACGCAGGGAAGGTGTCAGCGATCTGAGTTCACAGAGCATAGGGCGAGAGGGCATCTTCATGCACCACCTACCGGCGAAAGTTCATACTGCAGCCCAGCTCTGGGTCTAGGTTAATTTCAACCCAGAAAGGCAAGCCTCCTACAGACAGGGTCTCTCCAGGCCCAGGAAAAAATCAGCGGGCAGGGAGGAGGCAACTGCAGAAGGAAGCTTCAGAGTGAAGGAAACTTGAGGAGACACCTCGTTCTAGCAGCCAGCTCCCCGTAGGCCCTGTCTCTGCTTTGTGCTATCTTGTCAGCAGGGTTCAAACAGGCAGGAGATGCATCTCTGCCTCCAACCTGCCCAGAGCTGCTTTGATTGCAGCATAAACATGCTGCGAGAAAAATGGTGTTAAAGCCACTTTAGTTTGCGGCTTAAAAGAAGTGAGGCTGGCTCCTGCACACAACCTGGAGAGATCATTTTTATTCAATAGAGCACTGTGGATGGTCACTATTCATTGGGATTTTTGTAAATAGAAATCTAGTTTTCCATCCATTTATCACCATCATTTTTGACATTTAGTTGTAACTGGCCTTTTTCATGTCACACTTCTGGCCACAGTGGCCTTTCCTGGTAGCCTCTCAGCCTCATCACTGACCAGATAATGACCTCAACCCAATACCATCCTGCTCAGAGAGGAGCCCTCTGATACTGCAAACTCCTTTCTCCACCTGGAGAAATATCTCCGGATTTTTGATGATTAGCTTTTTCCAAAGCTCAGCACACAGAAGCAGAAAGCTGGTCCATGAGATTAGACAATGAGGCCTAAATGACTTTTGTTGCCCCTGTCTCCACATGGGACAGACTGCAAACTTCCATCTGGCCCTGAGCCTGTGTCCAGTATCAGGTCAGGGGAGAAGCTGGGACTGGGCAGGGTGTTTTTAGGGGCCTGGATGACAGTTTGTCATACTGTCTGCTATCTTCCATTCACCCGGGGCCTGGCACAGAGAAGGGGATAAGCTACCTCTTCCATGACGCCTCCCTGCTCTCCCCGCCTTATCTGAGTCAGGCTCGGGCTGTCCCTTGAATTTACACTTTATTCCTTTTCTCCCTTTCTGGTGGCACCAAACACAATCTCCCCCAGGCAAGGGGGATTCAGGGCAACTTCCCAGAAGAAAGCTTAAAAATAGAGGATGAGTTTATTGTTTTAAAGAATAGGATGAAGAATGTTTCCTAAAGAGTAAACAGCATGCAAACATTTGGGGGGGGGGGGGCGGGGAGAGAAGGGATTCTGGATTTTGCTTCTAGAAGCTTCCATTCTCTACCCACCCTTCTTTGTAAAATTAACCAGCCCCAGGCTCCTTCCTTCCTTCTGCCCTGACATCATAGCACAGGCTGGCAAAGCAACAGGAAAACCATCAGGAAGAAACAGACAACCACAAGGGGGCAGGTGCCGAGGGCTGTTGTCCTATCAGCAGTGGCCCGTTTCCTCCCCACTAATGGAATCCCACAACACGATAAAAAATGCCTGGGTAAGTCACAATAATCCTACCTCTTTCCCATTTTCCTAGCCTCCCTTGCAGCTATGGGCAGCCAGGTAGCTGGGGTTAGCCAGCTGGACCAAAAACCCACCAGGGACTTCTGGGGAAGCTCTTGGTTTTGGAAAAATGGAACAGAGTGGAGTGTTCTACCCCTTCCTGTCGTTAATGCAGATGCAATGTCTCAGCAGCCATCCTGCGAGCGTGAAGCTGAAAGTGAACACATGGACGATGATCGGGTGATCTGCTGCTACCCTAAGCCCAAGAGGTTTGGCGTGATAACAGGTGCCATTATTGTGCACATACTATGTTCCAGGCTTGGGGAGAGAGGCTGACATGTCCCCATTATCTCACTTAATCCTCACAACCACTTCCTGAGATGGGTATCATTATACCCATTCTACTGATAAGTTCAGGTGCCCTGTGCTAAGAAGTAATTTTAGGCAGATCTATCTGACACTGAAGCCCATGGAAATTCTACCATGCCAAACTGCTAGGCAGGCAGAGCACAGAGTCCAGGAGGTCTTGAAGAACCAAGGCTGCTAAACACAAAAGAACGTTCCAAGCAGGGCAGCCTAGGGCCTTCTTCCCAGCAGGCCAGGTCCCCACCTCCTGCCCGAGGCCTCCCCCAGCAAAGTTCTTCATCCTACTCCTGACCTTGGGGGCTCAGTGTCCACAACAGCGTTTTCTATCCTGAGAGATGCTCATCACAGGTGGAACAAGAGACGATTTACAGGCAACGTCCAGACATGGCGGTAAAATACATCACTGCTATCCGGAAGGAAAATGACTTGCTTTTCTGCCTCCTTCAAGCCTTCTAATCGCGTCAAGGAGAAAGACGGCCTCTAGCATACCTTGAACTCCTTTCTACTTTGCTAGTCTCTCTTCTCAAGAGTGGGCAGGCCTCTGACTCGGAGCTTAAAGTCCTTCCATTTTCATTTGTGTTTTTTCTTTTAACTTCAACCAAGCCAGATTTATTGACTTCAAAGGCAAATTTATAAAAAGTTAACATGTTTTGGTCTATTCTAAATCATGGAAGATTGACATTACTAGCAAAATAACAGTTGCTGGTTGTACAATTAATTTGGTACTCCTACCACATGCTAATACAGCAAATATTCATAGGATTCCATACATTTCAGAATGAAAGCCTTACCTCTGCTGCCTCGCGTGGATGGTAAGGGGACAGACAGGTAATACTGAAAACAAGTGCTCCTGCTCTGCACCTCCCGTTCCCACTCACGTACCCTCTGACTTCATTCCGAAGTCCCATTATTTACCTCACAATGTGTTTATACTGCATAAAAGTCTTGTTGTTTTTACAGACTGCTGACTTCAAATGATGGCTTGGGTCTTTTAAAATCATAGATCAACAAGCAGAACAACTATATTTGATACTGCTTTGCTTAGACTGCCCAAAACCAAAACCAAAATGGCGGAAGGAGGACAAAATTAGCTGCATTTACTCTGCAGTGTGTGAGAAGGCAATCAACGCAGGAGGGGAGAGGATTTAAGGAATTAGTCTTCAACATGCAGAGATAAGTACTTCAATGCAGAAAACTGCCATCAGCAGTTAAAATGAGGAATATTTCAAGGTGGATTAGGAACGGGGGTGGCACCTATACCAGGAAAGCCGATTTAGGTTTCCATTTGCTCTATTAATATAAACTTTGCATTTTTGACAAATCTACTTAAGCTCTTTAAAAGAGCCAAGTTAAGGAAAAATACTGCACAGGGCCGGGCGCGATAGCTCATATCTGTAATCCTAGCACTTTAGGAGGCCAAGGCGGGCAGATCACCTGAGGTCAGGAGTTCGAGACCAGTCTGGCCAACATAGCGAAACCCCATCTCTACTAAAAATACAAAATTGAGCCAGGCATGGTGGTGGGTGCCTGTAGTCTCAGCTATTCGGTGACTGAGGCAGGAGAATCACTTGACCCCAGGAGGCAGAGGTTGCAGTGAGCCGTGACCACGTCACTGCACTGCAGCCTGGGGGAAAAAGGGAGACTTCATCTCAAAAAAATAAAAATAAAAAAAATACCACATAGCAGGTCGGAGCCCTCTCGGCTGCTAAGAGCTGAGCTCACACACCCTCAGGACACACTGTGGGCACCAGCCTCAGGAGGGTCTTTTTTCATTGTCCCCTTCATCCCTGATCCCTATTTCCATTCCTCCATCCCCCCACACCTCTATAGGGATTCTCTACAGCATGTCTTTCTAGATATATTTGTTTATTATTATGGTAAAACATACATAACCTAAAACTTATTATTTTAACCATTTCTAAGTACACAGTTCAGTGGCATTAAGTACCTTCACACAGCAGTGCAACGATCACCACCATCGTTCCCAGAACTTCTAGCCTTCCCAAACTGAAACTCCCGTACCCATTTTTTTCATGCATGTCCTTATGATGAATCTCTGCTCATTAAATACTAACTCCCCATCTGCTTGCCCCCAGTCTCTGGTGACCACCTTTCTACTTTTCTGTCCCTAATGAATGTGACTATTCTAGGTACCTCGTGTAAATGAAATATATCTGTCCTTTAAAAAATACAGACTTGTAAGTATGTGTGCATTTGAAGTTTGCATAATGTTAGTCTATAGATATTCTGGAGGATTTTTCTTCCTTTACTCCACACTATGTAAAGCTGCCCCTGCTTATGAATGTCTTGCAGGTGGGCTACTTCCACCTGCAGGTGGCAGAACCTTAAGCTGGCTCCAGTGCCCCAGTGGTCCCAGATGTGCTTACTGGGGGACCTGGGGACAAGTGGATTCTCACTTTGGCCCTTCAAGTCCCCACCTGGCACCTCCAGAATGACCCAAGTCCGCCCAAGTTGGTCCCCTGCCATGCCCCACTAGCAGGGCCCTGGCCACACCCCTGGCAAGACTAGAGACTCAAGCTCCCGGGAGAACCCCAGGGACACCCTCAATTTACTAGCCCATAAATCAGGCATGATGCTTGCCCTGGTTGACTCTCATTCGTATTTGCTTTATAAACCATGGCTGAACATTTCTAGGATGTTATGGAGAAAGGACAGGCCACATCTGACAATGTCCTGTCAGACCTAATTAGGCCACCTGAAAGGACTTTAGCCCTTTAATTGCTGGTTTGCAAATAGATAATAATTAATTAAGTCATATAGCACAGTGGCTTGGAAACAGATTTAGCAGCTTGTGTGGAGGAATACATTTCAAAGTGAGAAAAGGATGATCTTTAATCACTGCTTTTCTCCAGTAACCCTGGGAACTAGCAGAAAGCACTAGGACGTGGGCTTGGTATTCAGACTGGCTTTGAGTCTTTGCTGGGAGCCGGCACTACATCTGTCTGCTGGTCCCTCCTCCTACATCCCTGGAGCACTGGCTGAGATTAAAGAGTTGGCATATAAAACTCCCACCATGATGCAGAAGAGCCTGCCCCGATACCCCATCCCTCATCCATGTACCGAGCCCCACCTCCAAATTTAGGGAAAGCATGAGTCCCCACATTCCTCTGGTTTTGCTAATTAAATTAAGTCAGATAGCCTCCCAAGCCTCTGTATATACCTGAAGCCTGCCCAAATAACCCAAGGACTCCTGAAGCAGCCCACGGCTGTGGGCCTAGCACTGTGGACTGCTCGCGGGGCTGGAAGGAAATGTCCCTTTACATGTGTACTCAAGGCTATGATATGTGACATATGTATGCATGCAGTGCTCAACGGTTTTTTGTTTTTGTTTCTGAGATGGGATCTCACTGTGTTGCCCAGGCTGGTCTCAAATTCCTGGGCTCAAGCGATCCCCCCACCTTGGCCTTTCAAAATGCTGGGATTACAGGCATGAGCGCCCGGCCTCAGAGGCGTTGTATTGATGAGATGAGAAATGATAAATGTTGGGAAGCCATGGATGTAGAGGCAGCCAAGTGCCCTGTGTGAGTTTCCTGTGACTGCTGTAACAAACACACACAGTGTCCTGAAATAATACACATTTACGATCTGGCAGTGCTGGAGGCCACAAGTCTAAAAGGAGTGCTGCTGGCCTCATCCAAGATGACGGCAAGTTGACAGGGCTGCGCTCCTTCCACGGGCTCTAGAAGAGCATCTGTTTTCTCGTCGTCTTCTGTTTCAAGAGGCTCCCAGGTTTCCTGGCTCACACACCCGATGCGCCCCCACCCCCACCCACATCACTCTGCCTTGCTCTCATAAGGACCCTGTGATTACGTCATTGTGTCTACCTGGATAACTCAGGATCCTTCATTGAATCCCATCTGCCAAGTCCCTCTCGCCATGGTAACATAGTCACAGATTGTGGGGATTAGGACATGGACATCATTGGGACCATTGCTCAGCCTGCTACATGTCCCTTCTCTGCTGCTCTGCTAAGAAAACTGAGAAGACCCTGCCCTGAGGCTTCACCCCCTGGGTCAGTTATTGGCTGGCTTTGCAGAGACCCTGACCTGGGCCCTGGCCTTCCCTCTTATAACATGCCTGGACACATACAGCGTCCTCCCAACAGACCCTCAGATCTTCCTCTCCCTAGAGCTCTGACTCCACGACCACCCACCACTCAGAAGTCTGACTGCTCTCCTGCCCACCTTGCCCCCTCCACCCCCTCGCAGGCTTCTCCAGCTTCCCAGAATGCTCCTCCATCCAAGCACAGCTCACGCCCAGACCCGGAAGCGCTCCTCCACTCCTCTCTCCCCGACCTCCCTGTTGGCCCAAGCTGCCATCATCTCCCCCTAGGGAGGATGCACTGCTGCCCAATGACCTCCTGGCTTCCACTCCTGCCCCCATCCCAGCCCATTCTCCACAAGCTGCTTAGCTAGCAAGGGCACACCCTTCCTCCACGCCCTCCAATGTCCTCCCTCACTGAGGCCAAGACTCAACCTTTTATACAACGACCTCCCAGGTCTGACCCCATGTGACCCTCTCTGTTCCTTCATAAGACATACCCATTCTCACCTCAGGGCCTTTGCACAGCTGCTCCCTCAACCTGAATTCTTCCTCTGCCTTTCCCAAGATGCAGGTGGTGTCACCTCCTCAGAGAGACCTTCCCATTCCCATCCGCATCCCTCTCACCTTTATTTCTTCAGGGCACGATCTGACAGGCTCACCTGCTTACCTGCATGCTGCCTGGCTCCCTCCACTGGAGTGTCAATTCCGTGAGGGCAGGGATTTGCCTGTCAGTGCCGGCTCCTCAGTGCCTGGCACACAGCCATGCTCCAGAAATGTATAGAGTGTTACGAGTGGAACTGTGTCCCCCTCCCACAAATTCCTATGCTGAATTCCTAATCCTTGGTACCTCAGAATGTGATTGTATTTGGAAATAGGGTCATTGCAGCTGTAATGAGCTGAGATGAGGTCATACTGGAGTAGGGTGGCCCCCATCCATTGACTGGTGTCCTTATAGAAAGAGGAACCTGGGACACAGACCCACACACAGGAGGCACGCCATGTGAAGATCAGAGTTCGGCAGCCACAAGCCAAGGAGCTACCAGAAGCTTGGAAGGAGGCCTGGAGCAGAACCTTCCTAGCGCCCTCAGAGGGAGCATGGCCCTGCTGCCACCTTGATCTTGAGCTTCCAGCCTCCAGCACCGTAAGAATCCATTTCTGTTGCTCTACACCACAGTTTGGGGTACTTTGTTATGGCAGCCCGGGAAACTCACACTGCATGAATGAACGGACGGATGCATGCATGGGATCAGCTGGGCTCTGGCTCCAGCCCGGCTACCTCCACCCCCGTGTCCACTTCACTATCAGAGAGATCGTCCAAGTCAACCACCTCTTCCTTGTCAAAAATATGTTATGGTTCCCCCCTCCTTGGTGGAATAAAACCCAAACCCCACAGCACAGCAGTGAGGCCCTGCACAGATCATCCTGACCTCACCAAATTTTCTAGACTCAATTTCCCTGCCTCCCTCAATCTCCTTGCATCTTCAGAGGCTGTTTACCTTTGCCAAAATCCCCCATTCTTGACCATCCTTCAAGGCCTGATAGCCCACTGTGAAGGGTCACCCTGCACCCCCCAGTAGGAATGTACCCTTCCCAAATCCTTCTTGAACACTCATGTACATCCTTCAACCCAGCTCAAAAGACCTTCTCCAGCTCAAAAGACCTCCTCTGCAAAACCTTCCGACACCCCCACTCCCTCAGAGCATACTGACTTCTCACTGTGTTTCCAAAGTCCTTCGTCCTCTTAAGCATGACCTATAGCTCAGACACTGCTTGTGTCCAGCTGTCTTGGCCAGCAGGCAGTGAGCTCCTAGAGCTGGCAGGCACCTTGTCTTTCTCATCTGTCACAGTGCCCAGCACAGGCCTGACAAAGGTGCCCACTGGTGGCCTGTTTGACAAATGACAGAACAAAGCACAGTAGGACCCTGTGGTTTTCCTGCTTATGTCTGACTCATTCATTCACCAAACATGAAATGCACCTTGAGCACATGAGACCCCGAGCTATTTGCAGTCCCTGCCACAGGTCTGGTCCTTGTCTCACCCCTGCCTTCCAAGGGGCTTTGTGTCTTCCACGGGGGGCCCTTCCTCAAGCTTAGCCCAGTGATGTAGAAACAGGAAAGCAAAGAAGATGCTGTATTTCCAAGGATATTTCTTCTGTCCGCCAGACACACACACACTCACCACCATCCACACCATGCAGGCTCAACATAAAAACCTACCATGAAGCACAGAGCCACTGCATGTCCTAGGTGGCTCAATAAATGCCATGTGAAGGGAAGGAAACAGACCTTGCATGGCTTCCACCCCTGTGATTCCCAGACAGACGTCCTATTTTAGTGGGTTAACCACTATATCCATCTCCAAGGCACCCAAGCCTCCAGTGAGGGTTGAGGGCTTTGGACCCCATCTTCCCTCTAACTTCTGGTCTCCCGAGTCAGGGCAGATGGGGACAGAGTGAGCAGCCTCATTGCATGGCACAGAGAGCAGCTATGGCCTCTGCTGTGCTCTCAACTGCCAAGTGATGGCCAGAGGGCATGCCAGCCTCCAGCTCTGGGTGGCTAAGCCGATCATTACCCCAGCTCCACCACTCCCTGGTGAGTGATGTAGAAACACCTGGGCTGCCTTCCAGGAGCAGCTCAACCAGGTAAACCCTTGGACACCAGGTAGAAGCAGGAAGCTGGTACTTCCAGATGCCGCAGAGGCCCCCAGCCACACCCCAGCAGTAGGCTGGCTTGGCTGGGACAGCCCCAGCTCGAGTGGGCTGGCTGCCTGAGCCACACCCAGATCGTGCCAGGCCATGACCAGGCTTTGACCCATGCCCCCATCCTGCAGCATCCTGCCATGGTGACCCATTTTCTTTTCCAGGCATAGGAGAGAGGAGGCCAAGCTTGAAGAACCAGGGATCTGTGCAAACCCATTTCCGGGACTCTGTTGCCACAGGAAAAGCCCCAGCTAATCATCTCACAGGGTCCCCCAGCAGCCCATCACACAGATGTGCAAAATGGTGCTGAAGGGGAGAGCAGACCACCCAAAGCCTCCTCACTTTCCAAGAGGTGGAAGTGAGACTTGAACCCAGGGCTGTGTGGACCCGACTCAAGCCACCCAGCCCTCACTCCACAGGCTCCCAGTAGCCCCCCTGCTCAGGGTTGAAGGGTCTTAGGCAGCCATCCCACCCAGTCCCCTATAGGATGCCTGACCCCACGGCAACCTGGAAGGCGAGCTGATGTAACTCAAAGAGCACTGAACTGAGAGTCCAGAGGTCTAGGATCAAGTCCCAGGTCCACCACAATCAGTACCAGCCCTTCTCTGCCTGGCCTCAGTTTCCCCACCTGCCCAAGCCCAGGGTTAGCCTGGCTCAGAGGGTCTCTGGCCCCGTTCTGCGCAGACAGGGCTCTCCATCAGGAATTCCCGAGTTGCTTTTCCTCTACCCGTAACTCATGCTTCTCACAACTTGAGGCAGCCTCTCCACGTGGATCCTGACTCCAAAGATGGACACCGTCCAGCTGCCCGCGGGGACAGGCGACCTGGCTCCCCGTGCAACCCCTAGATCCTCTCGTGGGGTTGGGGCAGGGGCCGAGCCCTCGGGTGGGTGGGGCCGTGGGCTGCTGACTGGGGGGGCTACTTAACAAAGAGGAGGCGACCCGTAGCGCTGCAGCCTCCCCGTCCCCGCTCCCGTCGAGGGCTCCCACCCAGCGCCGTCGGGGCGGCGCCCCGGGCCACCTGGGGCGGACACGCTGGGGGCGGGGACTCGGGGTCGAGCTGGACCTCCTCAGCTGCACGTCCACGGGGGACGGGGGGCGCAATCCAGCCCCCAGCGTCGGTCCGGACTCCGTTTTCCAGGGGGTCGGAAGGCGGCGGGGGCGGGCGGGGGTCTGAAACTCGTCCCCGAACCCCGTCCCGCGGGTGCTCCCGCCCCGGCGGCGACCCCGCCCACTGCGCCCCCTGCCCGCTCCCACTTCGCGATCCCCCAAGATCACTGACCATAGTGACCGGAGCCGCCGGGCTAGGTCCCGCCCCAGCGAGGAGCGATCCGGTGCGGGGGGTGCCGCGGCAGGCGCGGGCGGGCTCCGCCGCTGGGTCGGGTGGCGGGGACCTCGAGGGCGTGAGGGCAGCGGAGAATACACCCGACCGCTCCGCAAACCAAAGGTTAGACCTCCACTGTGTCCCAGGAAGACACACGCCCTGCGATTGACGTCGCAGGAGAGCAATCAGGAGCCGGGTTGTAGGACGTCATAGAAAGTGGGTGGGACTTTACGCTCCTTCAGCCTATGCTTTAGGGTCCATTTGACAGGATGCCTCCCCCTTTTAAAGACACAGAAAGCTTTTAACTAGCCGAGGGGTTAGCTCAACCCAGAAAGACTGGTCCTCGTTTGTAAAGGCTTAAGGGCTTTTGAGCACACCGAAAATTGGAGTCTTCGGAAGGATTAGGTGGCCCTCATTAATTCATAAACAAGGTCACATAAGTATAGTTTGCACAAGATCAGAGGATAGGCGCTTAGGGAACACGTGTCCAATAACATTAAGTGTGGCTTCTATATAATATTTTACCCCCTTCCAACTCATGAATCAGTAGGTTGCCACGCACCCAATTAATGTTTGTTGAATGAATAAATGTACCGGATCGTTGACTCTGTGGCTCTGGAATTGTAGGGATATCCGTGAATCAGGTCTAGATGACTCACATTGCGTACAAGCTCATTATTACTGGACATCAAAATAGGAATATTTATCATTCAAAGATTCATTCACCAGCCCTTGAGTCCTGGAGGAGCTGCTTTGGGTGTGGGAGGGAGAGTTTGCAGGAGAGAGGGACTCAATGCACTGCGTGCATCCACTTTAGAATATTAATATTTTCAGGAGCGTGTATTGAGCAATTCCCCTTCCTGCTGCTGCCCCCCTCTCCCCACCACTGCCCCCACTTACTCGGTAAGCCCAGGCACCAGGCTAGGCTCTAGGCAAACAGACATCTGAAACCATGTATCATGTCCAGGGTACGGAGTGTGGAGTTAATGGAGGCTCCAGGCACAGTGACAATAACAGCTAACTTTTTACAGTTATTTATACAGTTACGCAGAGCACTTACTATGTATCAGGCGCTATCCTGAACTCTCCACAGAATTATTATTGTTATTTTTTTTAATGGAGGTTCTGCTCTGCTGCCAGGCTGGAGTGCAGTGGCAGTGATCTCAGCCCACTGCAACCTCCGCCTCCCAGGTTCATGGGATTCTCCTGCCTCAGCCTCCAGAGTATCTGGGACTACAGGCGGGCCCCACCACGCCCAGCTACTTTTTGTGTTTTTAGTAGAGACGGGGTTTCACCATGTTGGCCAAGATGATCTCATCTCTTGACCTCGTGATCCGCCCGCCTCGGCCTCCCAAAGTGCTAGGATTACAGGCGTGAGCCGCTTCACCCGGCCAGAATTATCTTACTTCATTTCCTCACAACCGGTTTATGGGGGGGTAGGTCTTGTTAGTATTATCCCTATTGTACGATGAGGAAACAGGTACAGAGAGTTTAAGTTCCTTGCCTCAGTCCACACAGCACTCAAGTGGGATTCACTCCCAGGCAGTGCCGTGTGACTCCAGAGCTGGTTTTGAATTCACTCTGCACTAGACAACAGGGGCTGTGTTACCCGCCCCTGCCCTTGACCTCCGTTTGCTTTCGGAGGGTTTCTGCTTTTTTTTTTTTTTTTTCAGCCAAGGAAGCCAGAAAGGTGACAGGAGCAGCCCAGTGCTGCTGAGCTAAGAAGTGGAGTGGCCTGGATGGGCTGGATCTCCGGATTCCTGACTCCCCGACCAGTGCTCATTCCAGGGGATGTTAGGCTTCCCTCTGCAGAGGACTGGCTGAGCCAGGTTCCATGGCGTCTGGGTGAGGGCATGGGTGAAGAGTTTTTGGTCAAGGCTTCGATGAGCCCTCAAGTTGGGCTGCGCTAAGCCCTGAGCCCTGGGCCCACTCTCTGCCCTTCCTCAGGTCCCAGCAGTTCCAAATCAAGCCAGCACTGAAGTGTGGAAGGAGCACGGGGCTGGAGTCCCTGAGAGATTCTGGGCCCCTGGCTCTGGGCTCTGCCACTCACTGCTGTGTGGCCCCAGGCAATACCGGGGCCCTCTCTGGTCTTCTGGTTCCTCACTTAGTGAGACGATTCCACAATCTAGGTGGTTAAAAATGTTTTTTAAAAAAATATTTTTAGTAATGAAGCCTTTAAACACAAACACACACACACACACACAATCTTACAAGCATCTCAGTGTATGTGTAATAGAATATTTCCTCACATTTAGCTCAATTAGCAGGGAAAATGTAATTTCTTTAGCGTAACTAATCAGGAGTCTTCGTAAGCTCTCTAAAGCCTGGTTAGAAGAGAAAAAATGCTGCAGAGGGTTCTGTGGTTTTTTGTTTGTTTGCTGTTGTTGTTGTTTGAGAAAGAGTCTCGCTCTGTCACCCAGGGTGGAGTGTAGTGGCGTCACCTTGGCTCATTGCAACCTCTGTCTCCTGGGTTCAAGCAATTCTGCCCCAGCCTCTTGAGTAGCTGGGATTACAGGCACATGCCACCACACCTGGCTAATTTTTGTATTTTCTTTTTTTTTTTAGTAGAGATGGGTTTTCACTATGTTGGCCAGGCTGGTCTCAAACTTTTGACCTCAGGTGATCCACCTGCCTTGGCCTCCCAAAGTGCTGGGATTACAAGCGTGAGTCACCGCACCTGGCCCAGTGGATTTTCAACCTGGTCCATGTTGAAAATGTAGACAGCGTCTTTAGGGGCTGCTCATGGCAGGGTGTCCACGTAACCTGTCTGGAATGAATTTGCTCCCTTCCCCCTTCACCCCTTCTCCCTGTTGTCCAGGTGTCTGGGTGGAGGGGTCTAGGAATGGCAGCTGTCACTTCACAGGTCCAGAGAAGCAGGAGGCCTTGGGTGTCCTGTCTTCCAGCAAAGGACTTGGGTACCTGGGTGCTGGGTGATGGATGCCACAGATTTGGGGGCTGGGTTCTGCTGCCCATGCCACTCACAGACTGGCCCTTCTCAGCCTGGTCAGACCCAGCGAGCTCTCCCGGGGTGACATCAATGTGACCCCCAGCTCACCTTTCTCACCGTCTCTCCCTGACTTCCCCACTTGTCCAGTAATATATGAGCTTAAAGGCATGGCTTTAAGAGCCTGGACCCCTCTTCGTGCTTTTGCACCTCTACTACTCCTGGAATGTCCACTTGTCAAATACCCCTCATCCTTCAGCCTGGCACCTCATCCACGAGGCCCTCCCGGATTGCCCAGACGGTCATGAATCCCTCTGAATGTCCCCACCATGTCTGTTCTCCTTTGGTGCTGATCCCTTTGGAGGGAGCAGTGGGACATGATAATTATGAGTGTGGGCAGTGGAGTCAAGGATGTTCATGTCACCCTTCCCATGGCATTACTCCTTGAGCAAGTCATACCTCTCTGGGACTTGGTTTCCTCATCTGTAAAGTGGGAATGTTCATTCCTATATCAAAGATTACATGAGATGGTCGTGAAAAGCACTTAACATTGTATTTGGCATTCAGTAAATGCCTAATAAACGTGGGCTTTGCACAGTGGCTATTCGGGGCCTGAGTCTCCTTCCTCCTGATGTGATGAAGCCTAAAGGGAATAAGGTCACCTGAGTCTCGTGGCTTCTGTTAGCTGGTATAGATTTGCATGTGACAGGAAGGAGCCCCATTGAGGATGACATCTGGGTGTCTGAAAAGGGGGTTGTCTGCCTTTTGCCTAGATCAATGGCATGAAGCTAAGTCATGAAGCTATGTCGGAGGGATTTCGGGCAGCCACACCATGCTGGCAAGAGTGGCCACTTTCCGGATGCTGGTTACACTGTGCTATTTTATTCACTTGACAACGCCTTCCCCACCCTGCCAGCTGCGGGCAGAGTGCTTGGTGAGAAGACTGGGCCCCCAAGATGTAAAGTGCTTCACCTCCGTGCAGAGTGCAGGCTCGGCTCAGACTGAGGCTCCTCTGCTGGGTGCCGGCACTCTCCTCTGGCAACCTCGAGCTGGAAAACTTGAGATACAGAGTCAGGTGTTATTTCACTGCTGGGAAAGATCAGAAAGAAGAAGAGCTAGAATCAGACGTCCCCTCACTCTTCCCAAGCCCCAGCCCCAGGGAGCAGAGCTGGGCGCTGGTGCTGAAGCCAATGGCTTTCCTGGCTCCCACCCCCAGGGGCAAAGGTGAGAAAGAGGCTTTTGTTTTTGAGAAAAGAGGATCTTTCTGGGAAGAACAGTGGGTTTGGGGGGATTAGGGAATGGGGAGATGGATCTGGCTGGGTAGGGAGAAGTTTCTGGAATCCAGGAAGGGTAGAAGCAGGTGTCCTGGAACAGAGGAGACTCATAGTGCAGCTCAGTGACTCCTCATTCACAAGCCACCTGTTGGACCCCGAGAGGACAAGCCTGTATTGTGTAAGGGAACTCAGGCCCTGGCATGGTGGAGACTCCTTTGTCCTTCCCTTAGAGGCATGTTTTGGGCAAGGGGTGTAGCCACAAGGCAAAGGCATTCATTCAACACTCCACAAAGAGTTACTGGATATCTACCAGGTGACAGGCACCCACTGCACATCCCTGCATGAAACTGACAAAAGCTGCTGCTGTCACTCAGCTTACATCCTCCTGAGGAAATAACCTCCAATTGTTCTGAACTAAGTTGCCCTGGACCAGGCCACCCCAGTGAGGTTGGGGGTGGGGATGGGGAGGGAGTTCTCCCAAATAACTGAGGTTTAATTTTCCACCAGCCCAGGGATACAGGACATACAGTGAGTTCATTTTTGAGAGGAGAAACAAAAGAACCGTGGGATTTCTTGAACCCCCAGAGAGGGCTTCGGGGGAGACATGAATGGCTTTTCAAGTGTGAGGCAAGGAAATCGGGAGGAGAAGTCATTTTATCAAGCTGGGTTAGGACCATGGCACGGCTTCCTCTTTAGCTTACCCACAACGCCAGGAGGGTAATAGATGGGCCCAGCCAACCACCCCTCTATGGGTTACCCAGGGCCTGGGTTTTGAAAGCTAGCGTTTTTCAGTTCACATGGCAAATGCATGTACCCCTTGCAGCCTCCTGGGCTGGGCAGAAAACCATCTCTAGTTTCTATGGGAGAAGGTGCATTTGCTGTGGTTTTCAGAAAGCCCAAGGCCAGTAGGAGGTCCCCAGGCTTGGAGCGAGCCACCTGTTCCTGCCCCATCTTCGCTCCCTGTGGTGGGCACAGAGAGCCCAGCTCCCAAAGGCAGCTGGAACACATTCCAGCAAGGAGACCTCGAGAAGGTTATGTGACTTCTGTGATCAGAAGCCTCTACATGGTCCCCAGTGGCTACCCGCCCCCTCTATCTCCTGTGTTCAAGCCTTTGGGTAATCTCTTCCTTTGAGTGTGGGCTGGACCTAGTAACTTGCTTCTAACCAATACAGCACAGCAAAGTGATGGGCTGTCATTTCTGAGATTAGGACTCCCAAAGCCTGTGGCTTCTAGCTCGCTGTCTCACCCTCACTCCCTCAACTGCTATGTTAGGAGCTGCTCTATGGAAAGATTCACAGGGTCAGGAGCTGAGGGAGACCCCCCCCCTCCAACCGCCACCAACAACTGGCAAAGAACCAAGGCCTTCAGTCAAACAGCCAGGGAGGAACCTCATCTGCCAACACTGTGTGAGTGAGCTTGGGAGCTGATTTCTCCCTGGTCAAGCCTTCAAGTGAGACTGCAGCCCTGGTTAACAGTTTGATCAAAACCTCTGGAAAGACCCAGAGCCAAAAGACCTTTCTCAGCCGTGACCAGATCCCTGACCCATAGGAATAAGATAATAAATGGTCATTGTTTTGCTAAGCTTTGGAGCAATTTGTTAGGCAGCGTTAGGTGACTAATACGGCCTCTCTCGTTCTCAGTCTCAGTTTGTTCCTCTATGGCATGGGTTAATGATACATCTCTGGGTCATTGTGTGGATGAACACAGGCTTGGGAGCACCTCCCCAAGCTCCCACTGGGGGCAGAGTAGATGTTCTACAGCACATTCCTCCGCACTGCTCTAGTTGCACAAATCAATGTCTAATTGCAAATTATGGCATGTACTGGGGAAGAAGAGAATAGTGAGCTGTGGAGCAGATGAGCAGGGCCCTGGCCTCTCTAGGGGGAAGGGGAGGCTTCTCAGAGGAGGTGAGTTTTCAGCTGAGGCCAAAGGATGAGTTGGAAGAGGCTTCATTTGTCCTCTTCCCTGTCCCCATGCTGGCAGTCTCTTCCTTAGCACTTTGCTACTTCCCATCCTAGCATTTATCACAGTTCATGATTATTCACGTGTGTCTGTCCCACCTGTTAGATCATAAGCTCCAAGAGGCAAGAACTAGGTCACCACAGTACACAGAGTACCTAGCACAGTGCCAGGCATGTAGCAGGCACTCAGGAAAAATGCCCTGAATAAATGAGTGGGAGTAGGCAAGGGCTAAAGGACAACATTACAGTTAGCTAGGACAGCATCAGTGAACGTCCTGAAAAGGAGCCTGGTGAATTCTAGCAGCTGAAAGGGGCTAGTCTGGCTGGAGCACAAGAAAGAAAGGGAAAAGTGAGTGCTTCGGATCAGGCTGGAGAGATGGCCAGGGCCATGCAGGCTTTGTAGGCATTGGAAAAGGTGCTGACATGGGCAATAGGGAGCCACGGAAGGGGCAAGAGGGAGGGCGGGCATGACTAAATTTGTTTCTTTGAGGGATTGCTGGGGCTACTGTGAGGAGAATGGGTTTGAGAGGGCAAGAGTGGAAGCAGAAAACCAGGAAGGAGGCTGCCTAGTGGTCCAGACCAGAGATGGGCATGGCCAGGTCCAGGTGGGGCGCAGAGATGGGGAAGAGTGGAAACGTGTCCAAGAGCAGGAGGAACATTGACAGGGCTTGGCGGTGGGCTGGCTGTGGAGCTACAGGAGAGACGGGCCCGCCTGGCTGGCTGGCTGGGGCAACCAGACACCAGCGCAGCTCAGCCTCCGCTAGACTGAGAAGAGCTCAGTGCCTGAGGGAATTCCCCAAATAATATCTCCCAGAACATAAAACATGGAAAAGTTCAAGGCTTTGTGATTTCTAGAAACTCTTTAGGCCCCTGGAGAGCAACGCTCAGAAAAGCTTGGGCTTGGAGTGGTTGGTAAAAACTTCTTAAAACACGAGCCTATGTTTACAGATAGCGGTGGGTTGTGTGGGGTGGGGGCGGCTCCTCCGTAGAGGTCCCAGGTCTCCATGCTCTGCCAGGCAGGACTTGAAGTGCAGCTTCCTGGAGCATTGATTTTACTCAGATTTTTACAGGGACAAAACATAATTTTTGTACTAAAGCAATGCATTATGAAATAGAATGCAAATTCACTCATATAAAATTTTCCAGTGAAATACGAAACTGCAAAGAAATCCTGTGCTTCCCCTCTGGCCTCGGCTCCAGTGCCCTGAAGGTCCGAGTTTGCTCTCCGTCACCAATAGGGATGTTGGGGAAAGGCTGAGAAGCTTCGACCAGGGAAAGCATCTCCGCTTTCAAGTCAGCCAGACTTGGGCTCTGCCACCTGTTTGCTGTGTGACCTTGAGCAAGTTACTGTCTCTCTCTGAGCCCAAGCATCAGTTTTGGTTGCCCTTGAAAGCACCTACCTTCCCCAGGAAGACTCTGACCAGCTGTTCCTCTCAAACAGGCTTTTCAACTCTCACAATCTTACCTTTTTACCATTTGCTGGAAGAAAATTAAAGTTTATTCATCTTCTAGATGGCAGCATCTTGCCTTAAATAATTTCTAGGGGAGCTCATAGGAAATGGAAAAATTGAAATCAATCACTGCAGAAACAAATAATTATGCGGGACCCCCCACACCATGTTCAGTGTAGGATGTGATGGTAAAATTTAAATTGTTGGAGGTCTTATATCAACTTTTCAAAATCCTTTAAATGATGTGCTACACTGCTCTATGTGAAAGAAAGAATTAGAGCACTCTCAACCTCACCCCCCATCAGACAATTTTATAGCAGTCATGAGGTCCTATTTTTAGTCAAATCTTCCCAAATCCTTTCTCCAGAGTTGGTGACAGTCTATCCAGCCACTGTGAATAATCTAGGAGCAGACAGTAATTTAAATACACGCACATACACACAAATGCTCCCCGCCCCCAGGGAGCCCACCCTGTTTTTCTAGCCCTTCCCATCCCACCCATCGCAATTCCATGTTAAAGGTCCATAGGGCTATGGGGGCCTGAGGGACTTGAAAGGGCACCATGGCCTGTGTGGCTTCACTCCGCCCAGGACAAGTCCTGCTGGCTCCCGGAGACAGACACCATCCTCGGGTCGGTTCATGAGTCTCCTCCCTCCATATTTCTTGGCAGCAGCCCAGGGTGACTGGTGACAGAATTCCTGTGATTTCTGATGCTGTGGCGGCTGGGAGAGGGAACTCTCTCCTCCGGTCATTCCCCTGGAAAACTCATGGGCACTTGGCCGGCTTCGCAGGGCTCCTCCGTTGGGTGCTAGAGAGGCAGCTCATCCCGGGAGGTGGTGTGGTGCCCTGTGCACGGGACACAGATGACCCCGAAGGCCAAGTTGTAGCTAATATTCTTCAGCCCCACCTTAAATATCTCTCTCACTTTTGACTTCTACACGTTCCTTAAAATGTTCACTTAGAGATTCACTCCTATGTTTGAGAATTTCATTCATTCCTCATTTGTTCTGAGGACATAAGGATGTATCATCCAACACAGATGTACCGAGGGCCTGTTCTGTACTGGGCTTCACACTGGGTTTTGGGCATGTGGTTAAGACGAAGCTTTTCCTCTTGAGAATTTCTTCTTGTAGTGGGGGAGAGAAGAGTGTAAACAACTAAGTGATGACTGACAAGGCAGGTGCTCCCAGGAGCCTGTGAGAGAGGCTGGAAGCCCAGGGATGAACTCTGCTTTCTCTGCCTGGGGTAGAGGCAGCTGGGAAGGCTTCATGGAGGAGGTGAGACAGGAAGCAGCCAGGGAAGAGAGGGATGGAAAAATAACCATCAGGACAGAAGGAACCTCCCTAAAAGCACACTCGGGACTGGGGTTTATCCTACCCTGTGTCCTGCAGCTTGAGTGAATGTCCACACCACTGCAAGCTGGGGTTGAAGGTTGGCTGGCCAGGGGTTTCGTGTCTCTTAGGTAAAAGCCCCTGGAGCAGAAGCTCTGGATGATGCCAGCTGTCCACAAGAGTCACTTTCTTGCTGGAGGGCAATGCTCAGACCCACCTCAGAGCAAATCAGACCAGTGCTCGCAACCCTTACTGTGCACAGTGATCACCCAGGGACCACGCTTGAACGCAGATTCGGCCTTTCTCACAAGCTTTCAGTGGATGCCCACAATGTGGGTCCTCAGACTACACCTGGGCAGGGATCCAGAATAGCACACTCCTCCCTTGATTCTGCCTGTGAGCTGTCTTCCATTTGCACTTGAGCCGTAAAATCTGTCCCTAGATCATGATTCACTATCGTGCTCCCTTCAGCCTGTAGTGGCTAAGAGCTCTAACTCTGAAAGGAGACAAACATGGGGGCTGTGTGACCTTGGGAAAGCCTTTAACCTGTCTGAGTCTCATCTGTACAATGGGATAAGCACTCCTGCAAGGTTCTTAGGAAAGCTGCCTGAGCTCTAACAAGCTTAGCACCCAGCAAGCATCCCACACGTTCACTCTTGTTCTTACAGTTCCTTTACTACTGAACTGTCCTGTGACAGTGACAGTGGTTCAGTTTAGAGCCCAATGCACTTGAATTCGTGTCCAGGCTCAACCACTGACTGTCTCTATAACCTCGGACAAGCCACATTTTCACACTGAGCTGCTGTTACCTCCTACAAAAGGGAATTAGGAAACTCTTTCTGGGTCACAGGTTGTGGGGACAACTCAGTGACACATGGTGGCTGGTAAGCAGCATTCTGGTACCCCGTGAGGAACCTAACTTCCTTGTTCATGCACACACGCACCTGTTCCTTCAACACCGAACACCACCTGCTTTGTGCCAGCCCCCGGCTAGGCACAGGGAGTTAGAGACAAGGACACAGGGCTCCTGCCCTCAGCGTGTGCTCTGTCCACGGTGCTGGAGAGCAGGCGGGGACCTGAGGCTCCCTCTCTTGGATCTGTGAATTCAGTGCCCCATGCATAACTGAGTCCTGCAGAAAGCCCAGCAGCTGCCAGCGAGGGGTGAGCAAGTTCTGGCACTAAAAGGCACAGCAACAGTGCCAGCATCTTCTAGAGACTCCAGTCAAGGGAAATTGGGGAGCCAGTGGTTTCGAAGATGTCTGAGACGTTCCCACGGAAGGCCTTTGGCCAGACTGGCACTTACAGCCTTGGAGCACAGGCCTCCCAAGTGGCCTGGCTGCTCTTGAGTCAATGGCAAGGCTGGGCCAGGCATCTGGCCCCCAGTGAAGGGGGTGGGAGCGGGGCTGGAATGCCCAGCACCTTTTCAGCTGAGGTCATGGCAGGGAAGCTGCTCCAAGATATTTCCTGTAATCCCTGTCTGGCCAGCCTCCTTACCTGGAGAATAGGACACCCAACCCGAGGTTAGAGACCAACAGGGACCCCTTCAGAGAGCAGGAGCCAGTGGTGGCAGTGTCAGGGGCAGGTGCTCATGCAAGAACCAGAGTTAATGAACTTTGAGAAAACCCAATAAGTGCGGGGGGCCAAGTGCGTTTCTTCAGAGACTTGAAGACAGTCATATGGGTGAAGGATTTGACAATTCCCATTGTTCTTGTGGACACCAAGGGTAAGGATCAATGAGGTGCCAAGGAGAGTGGGTTTCTAATTTTTTAATAAAGTATTTCTTTCTGGTTACAAAAAACATGTTAATTTTGGAAACTTTGGAAAATATACAAAAGTATAAAGTAGAAAATAAAAAATCCTACAGCCTGGAGATAACCACTGTTAACATGGCAGAACTCTTCTCCACTTTTATGCATCCTGGCATTCCTGAGACACAGGATCCATGCCCTCGGATGGCCTGATTTCCCACAAGGGGGTGATGCTTAGGTTGGAGAAAACACGGAATTTGGATAAGTGTGCAGGTGTATCGGGCAGCAATTGCTATCATGCTGTGTAACAAGCAACCTCAAACTTGCCCTGGCTTACAGGTAGAAGAAGCATTTGTTTTCTCACTCATGAATCTGTGGGTTGGCTGAGGACTGACGGATTTAGGTGCATCCCAGCTGCACGTTGGGTCCATGTCTGCTCCACGTGACTCGCATCCTCTTGGAATGAGGGGGGCTCCCTGAGGCAGGTTCTCTTCATGGGTGAGCTCACAGGTGGTAAGTGCACTGCACAATCATGTTTTAAGCCTCTGTGTCATAATCCACTGTTTTCTTATTGGCCAACGCACACAGCCAACCCAAGTCAAGAGATAGGGATGACTATTCTGTCCACCAGGAGGCCCTGGCCAGAGTGTGGATGTATACTACTGCCACAGCAGAGTGGAGACAAGGGGCTGATCATTTAGTCTACTGCACTCAGTGGGTCTAATATTTGCTGCTATCCCCAAGGGTCCTAATCCTCCTGCTTAGAACACTGTTTTAGTAGATTTCCTTCTACTCTTATATATGTATAATTTTTACTAAATTGAATTTCTATTCTACCTTTTTTAAACCTCTTCTTGGTTTTTGTTTTCACTTTATACCTTGTAATTTTTTCTAACATTAAGTATTTTTGAAAATATGTTAATGCTGCAGAATCATAACATGTTTTGGCATCATTCATTAATCTCTTCTTCTAGGATACGTAGGTTTTTCGTGTTGGGGCTACTGTCAATAACAACGTGATGAACATCTTTGTACAGAAACTTTGTTGGCATCTGTCATGGGCATTTCTTGCTTCTGTTTGCCCAGTACCAAGTCCCACCTCCCTCTGAATCAGTAAGTCAGTGCCCTGATTTCCCTTTGGAGGAACCACCCCTCATCTACTTTGAGTCTGTGTAGCTCGTGTGGCATCTACCACTGTCTCCCAGGGAATGGCCTCTAGCCATGAAAGATATTCCATCTCACTAAAACTCAAAAATTGGACCCGGGCCTGGCCATCCAGAGTATGGAATCCCCCTCATTACAGGGATTAGTTCAGGAATGACACAGTGCCTGGGCCTGGCCAATTAATGGTTGTCTAAAAAGAGGCGTATGACCCAAGGTGATCCAATCAGAGTGGATCCTGAGACTGGCCAAGGAGTAGCTGGAAAGAGACATTTTCTCTTCTCTGAATTCAGCTTCAGAGGGTGCTGGCAATCCTGAGATTGCTGGCAGCGTCTTGTCTGCACTGAGCCTAAGAATAAAGCCAAGACCTGGGCAATCAAACCCAGAAATGAGGAGACTGGATTCTGCTGACATTGTTCTCCTGATGAACTGTGCCTCCAGCAGGAATCCCTGCTCTTTTCAGTTTCAGAAGCCAATGCCTTTCATTTGTCTCCTAAACTGAGTTGTGCTTTCTATCACTTTCAACCAAATAATAGCTCAGTGTTATTGAGAGAAGTTCCTGAGCTGGAATTACAGTCGTCTCTTAGCATCTGTGGGGGACTGGTTTCAGGACCCCCCAACCCCCCAACACATACCAAAATCCTCAGATACTCAAGTCCCTGGAATTAAAATGGTGTCAGATTTTATGCACATCCCCTGATATACTTTGAATCATCTCTAGATTACTTTTAATACCTAATACTATGTGCTTTATAGTTGTTGTACCATATTTTTTAAAATTTGTATTATTTTTTATTGTATCTTTAATTTTTAATGTTTTTCTTTTTTTCTGAATTTTTTTTTTAGAAGGAGGTTTGCTGTTATTACCCAGGCTGGAGTGCAATGGTGCTATCTTGGCTCACTACAACCTCCTCCTCCTGGGTTAAAGCGATTCTCCTGCCTCAGCCTCCCAAGTAGCTGGGATTACGGGTGCACACCACCACGCCCAGATGAATTTTAAAAATATTTTTAGTAGAGATGGTTTTTTTTCTGAATTGTTTCATCTGGGGCTGGTTGAATCTGGAACATTTTTGATCTGTGGTTGGTTGAATCCAAAGGTGTGGAATCCGTGTATGCAGAGGGCCAGCCACACTGAGACAAAGGACATAAACATTTTTTAAGCCTCTCATGACCTCTTAGCAAATTGCTTTCCATAGAGTGTGTGCAAACAATTCTACGGTGAGCCTAAAAGCATTTGTCTATTAGCTTTAAATTATTTTGACAGGCAGTAATTGTATGATTGAAATATTTTTATGTTTATAGGCCATTTTATTTCACGATTTGCTGAAAATGAGGAACTAACGTCATTTTTTTAACTTTATAAGAGCTCTTTAAATATCAAAAACATTGATCCTTTCCCAAATTCCTCACCATTTCCCCCCAGCTTACTGTCTTTGGATATTTGGATGTGCTCTGAAGTAGATGTATTTGTAACTTTTATGTGGTCAGATAGTTTCTGGGTTTTACTCCTGTCGCTCTCATGCTTCCAAAGTCCTTCCGCATTGAAGACCAGGTGAGTATGGATCAAGTTTCTTCTTTTTGACATTCAGGGCTGGGCGCGGTGGCTCACGCCTCTAATCCCAGCACTTTGGGAGGCCAAGGTAGGTGGATCACTTGAGATTAGGAGTTTGAGACCAGCCCCACCAACATGATAAAACCCCATCTCTACTAAAAACACAACAATTAGCTGGGCATGATGGCAGGTGCTTGTAATCCCAGCTACTCAGGAGGTTGAGGCAGGAAACTCACTTGAACTTGGGAAGAGGAGGTTGCAGTGAGCTGAGATTGTGCCACTGCACTCTAGCCTGGGCTACAGAGTGAGATTCTGTCCAAAGAAAGAAGGAAAGAAAGAGAGAAAGAGACAAAGAGAGAGAGAGAGAGAAGGAAGGAAGGAAGGGAGAAAGAGAAAGAGAGAGAGAAAAAGAAAGAAAGAAAGAAAGGAAAGAGAGAGAAAGAAAGAAAGAAAAGAAGAAAGAAAGAAAAAAAGAAAGAAAGAAAGAGAAAGAAAGAAAGAAAGAAAGAAGGAAAGAAAGAAAGAAAGAAAAAAAAGAAAAGGGAGGCAGGGAGGGAAAGGAAGAGGTGGGGGAGAGAGAGAGTGAGGAAATTCAGATGCCAGGTGTTTCTCTGCCTGTGATTTCAGAGCTGTCTGCATTGGAGTCACCAGGGGAGACTGCTAAAAATCCAGATTTCTGGGCCTCGCCCTAGAATGAGAGTCTCCGAGAGGAAGCTGCAGTTCTCCCCATTTTTAGCAAGTCTCTCATGTTGTTTCAGTAAACATTAAAGTTTGAAAAACACTGCTGGAAAGAATTATAGAACACAAGTTGAGAAAGAATACAATTTGATTCCCCGCTCCCAAGAGCCAGTTTCCCCAGCACCAGTCATTTGGTAATAATCCAGCTCTTCCAGGATGGTCCGTGGGAAGAATTTTCTCTTGCTTGAAGTTGCTTAAAGCTGGGATTCGCTGGAGGTAATGAGCTCTTGGTCTCAAAATGTCCAAGCCCAGGACTGTTGGTGTCCTGAGATCCCATGATCCATACAACTGGGAGGTCAGATGAAATGACATTCCATAAGGTACCTGAACTAGTGCTTTTTTTTTTTTTCTCCAAATGCCCTCGAAAGTTTTCCTCCAGTTAATATAGAACCCACGAGAAAAGTGCTTTGAAGGTGCAGGATCAGGGCAGAGCGAGCTTTCTGTATGGCAAAAAGTTGAGAAAGGAGAAACAGCATTCTGGTACTTACCAGCTGCCTGAGGTAGCCACACCATTGAATGCGACGCCCTGTGTCCAGTTCATGGCCCCAGTCCTGCCCAGAAAGGCTGGGAACTCCCAAGATACCCAGATGCTGGCTGCAAATGTAGATTGGTGGCCAGGCCATTGCCACGCCAAGCAACGGTTCCAATCATGCTCCTTGTGATTGTCTGAGCTAGATCAAGCATGACAGGTGAACAGCAGGCAGGTGACAGGGGACAGAATGACATAGAGCCCTCGAAGGCACAGCCATCAAGCCAGAGAACTGTGCCCTGGGCGTAGAAGGCAGTGCTCTCTCCAGCACCTCCTGGGAAGTCAGACAGGGTTCAGGCAGCCCTCCTGGAATGCCTGGTTCAGCCGCATCTTGCAGAGGGAATTCCCAAGTCCAGGCGGGGGACGTTGGTGGTCACAGTGGAGCAGTGCCCGGCTTTAGCATGTAGGTTTTGCCATTACTCTAAAGCAGTGGTTCTCAAAATGTAACCCCAGGACCAGCAGCAGCTGCTGCATCTGGGGACTTGTTAGAAATGCAGATTCTAGGGCCTGGACGCTCTGGAGGTGGCCCACACTTTGCACTGATACAGGCCCTCCTGACGCGTGTTCAAACCTGAGACCCATCGGTTTAATCCTCTGCAATGGGGAAGATTAATGGGATACTTTAGCTTGCTTTGGAAGGAGTGGGAAAGACAGAACAGAGAGGCATGAGTGTGTGAGGCTCCCCGTGCGCGGCCCTTGATGGAGTCTAAACCTCACAGCCTGATGTGTGGAGCCTCACGTGGTCCCCCAGCCCACCTTCTCGGGCCACTTGGGGGTCCTGCATGCTCCAGCCAAACTCCAAGTCCCTACTCTGACATTTCTGTTGCTTCTCTTCATTGCAGCCTCTTCCTTCTGAAATCCCACTCAAGCCTTACCTGAGGTGCCTTCTTTTCTCTGAAGGTCTATGAGATCAAAAAACTCGAAACAGCGGCTCCCTCCTGGCTCTCACTGGGCACAGTGGCTCACACCTGTAATCCCAGCACTTTGGGAGGCTGAGGCAGGTGGATCACCTGAGGTCAGGAGTTCAAGACAAGCCTGGCCAATATGGTGAAACCCCATCCCTACTAAAAATACAAAAATTAGCCGGGTGTGGTGACACATGCCTGTAGTCCCAGCTATTTGGGAGGCTGAGGAAGGAGAATCGCTTGAACCCAGGAGGTGGAGATTGCAGTGAGCAGAGATCAAGCCATAACACTCCAGCCTGGGTGACAGAGAAAGACTCAGTATCAAAACAAAGCCCACAAAACCCCCAAAATACAACTACATTACTCTTAAAACCTGGCCACACTCAGCCTTCCTTCTTTTGTGTATCTTCCCTATTTAACTCCGTGGCCAAGTCTGACTCACCCCCCAACCCCCTCTCGGCACACCTGGAGTCAGTCGGGCTCTCAGGGTTCTTGGCTGTCAGTCAGCATCTTTTCTAAAACTCTCCTTTGAAAGTTCATTTGCTGACTCACACCTGTTCACAGCTCAGCGGCTGCTCTTAACTTTCAACCTTTATCTAGATAAATTAACAGCAGCCGACCTCCAGAGCTGAATTATTTTGGGGGCTGTGCTGGTTGCTAAGAAGATTTTACCCCAGTGGCACAGTGAAAGCAAGCAAGTGCCTTCTATGCAGACCTGGGTTTTCCAAACTTGACCTAGAATGTCAGCCTGGAGTGGGGGGCTTGGACACTCTCTCATTGATACCCACCCTGTTTTTTAGAAAAAGACAGGGTCTAGCTCTGTCACCCAGGCTGGAGTGTAGTGACATGATCAGGCACACTGCAGCCTTGACCTCCCAGGCTCAAGCGATCCTCCCACCTCAGCCTCCTAAGTAGCTGGAACCACAGGTGTGTGCCACTGCACCTGGCTAATTTTTTATTTTTTATAGAGACAGGATGTCCCTATATTGTACAAGCTGGTCTGGAACTCCTGGACTTAAGTGATTCTCCCACCTCTGCCTCCCAAAGTGCTTGGAATTCCAGGCATGAGCCACTGTGTCTGGCGCTCTCTCCCAATTTTACAGGTAGAAAAACCAGCCCAGAGAGGGGCCTTGCCTTGCCAAGGGCTCCCTGAGAGTACCATCAATCCCAGGCAGCTCAGACTCCTGCAGGATGGGCAGAACGTACCAGCCTGGTGCTCAACTTCCAGAAACCAGTGATGAGATGCCCCCTACACATTCAGTGCCCCCATTAGCTCTGCAGTCTGCTGTGGGCAAGGTGAACTCCCATGGATCCCATGGCCATGGTGGGTCTTGATGGAGCTCCTGTGACTGGGACATTCCCAACAGCCAAGCATCTGTCCAAAGCTCCTCAGTCTCAGGAGCCCACCATGAAAATGAGATGCAGCCCTGGCTCCCAGGTGGGGAGTCTTCAGCCCCGGGCCTTCCTGGCCCCAACTCAGGAACCTGCCTCTCTCTCCCTGATCCCAGGCAGGCCTCATCTGGATCCCTGCCAATCCCCCAGGATGGGGAGCAGCACCCCCAACCCCAGCTGGGTCCAGGACCCTGCCCACCCCCTCAATGCCCCCAGACTCTCTCCCACTGGCTTGGAGGTGTCGGTGGCAAGAAAAGGAGGCCAGGCAGGTGAGGAGAGGTCGTGATGCCTCAGGGCCAGCAAGGCGCAGGCCGGTCAGTGCAGACTGGAGCACTCTGAAGTACGGGGCTGGGAAAGGGGGTCCTGGGGGTAGAAAGCCGGCTCCTTGGACGTTTCCTGAAGGGCCTGGGGTGTCTTCTGAGCTCCCGGTCCCTGAGGCTGGGTCCCTGAACCCAGCACACTCTGGGTTCCATGAGCAGTGCGATTACTCTCACGGTCTCCATTTTGTCCAACATGAACTCCTGGGAGGAGAAATAAATCTCTCTCACCTGACAGTGTTTTGGCCTCTTCCCAGGGACCAAAGCATCATCAAAGGTTGACCTACTTCTCCTTTAACTCTCACAAGGGCCCTGCAAAGGATGTGGTATCAGTGCCACTGGGCAAATGAGCAAACTGAGGCTCAGAGAGGTTAAGTGACTTCTCTGATGTGGCACAGCCAGGAGTGACAGAGCTAGATGACTAGGAGTCCAGATCCTGGTGTGACTTCCTGAATGTGATTGCCTGCCTCTTCTCACTGCCTCCTTCAAGAAGCCCACCCTGACCGTCCCCAGCCTCTGTCTCTGAAGGGCATTCATTTCTTAAGGACCAGATGAGCCTCCATCTCCTGTTACCCAGCAGAGTGCTGAGCATATTCAGGTGACTCAATTAGTATTGGCTGAGTGACTGACAGGTGTCAACCCAGAGGCCCAATCTGATTGTTGCTTGGGACCCTGTGACATCACCGCCTAATTTCTTCCTTTTCCTTGGGAAGATGAAATTAATACACTGTGACTATTTAAACGAATGTGTCCTTACCCAGGAATCTCATTGTCTCTTTGCAATATGAATAAGTTACAAGCTGTGTATAACTGGGGATGCCAATTACACAGACTTCAACTGAATGGTGCCCACTGAGTTGTGCCATGCAGCAGCCTCGATGCTGCCCAGGAGGTTCCTGGAGAAGCCCTTCTTAGCTGAGCCACGGGCTTGCTCACAGCTACTGCTCACTGGACACTAGGGAAGAGACCTGCTCCTCAGTGTTCCTGGGGAGCTAAGAATCCTGGGTTTGGACATCTGCACTGAACCTGCCTCAAATGAGGTAAGCAAGTTCTGATTAGGATGAAGTCAGTGCTAGAGGTGGCAGATGGGAAAGTATGGAAAGGACGGGTCTTTGATGGTGCCGCTGAGCCTAGGATCACACCATGCCTGAAACCCACCCAGGCACCAAACTTCCACTCATGACATAAGATGTGCCCTGGTAGAGGAGCCAAACGACCTCAGAAAAGAACAAAGTTGGAGGACTCACACTTCTCAATTTTAGTATTTACTACAAAGTCATGGTAATCAAGACGGTATGATACTGGTGTAAAAACAGGCGTAGAGATTAATGGAATAGAATCAAGAATCCAGAAATAAACTTTTGTATCACAGTCAGTTGATTTTTGACAAGGGCACTGAGAACATTCAAAAAGGAAAAATAAGACTTTTTAAACAAATGGTATCAGGACAACTAGATATCCTCATGCAAAATAATGAAATTGGACCCCTACCTTACATCATATTCAAAAATTAACTAAAAATCAATCACAGACATAAACAGTAGAGCAAAAACCATAAACTTCTCACAAGAAGACATAGATATAAATCTTCATGACTTTGGATTAGGCAATGGCTTTTTAGACATGACACCTAAAGGACAAGTACATACACATATACAAAGTAAAACTATTGGATTCTTGGCCAGGTGCAATGGCTCACACCTGGAGGTGTGAGCACTTTCGGAGACTGAGGTGGGTGGATCACTTGAGGTCAGGAGTTCAAGACCAGCCTGGCCAACATGGTGAAACTCTGTCTCTACCAAAAAATACAAAGATTAGCCAGGTGTGGTGGCGTGTGCTTGCAGTCCCAGCTACTGGGGAGGCTGAGTCAGGAGAATTGCTTGAACCCAGGAGGCGGAAGTTGCAGTGAGCTGAGCTGAGCTGAGATGGCACCACTGCACTCCAGCCCGGTGGCAGAGTGAGACCCTGTCTTGAACAAGCAAGCCAACAAACAAAGAAATTGGATTTCATCAAAATTCAAAACTTCTGTGCTGCAAAGGACACCATCAAGAGAGTAAAAAGACAACATGCAAGACAGGAGAAAACCTTTGCAATCATATACTGAATTAGAGACCTGCATCCAGAACACAAAAAGAATTCTTACAACTCGGCTAAAAAAAGACAAATAGGCTGGGCATGGTGGCTCACGCCTGTAATCTCAGCACTTTGGGAGGCCGAGCCAGGCAGATCACCTGAGGTCAGGAGTTCGAGACCAGCCGGGCCAACATGGTAAAACCCTGTTTCTAATAAAAATACAAAAATTAGTCGGGTGTGGTGGTGCATGCCTATAGTCCCAGCTACTCAGGAGGCTGAAGCAGGACAATTGCTTGAACCCGGGAGGCAGAGGTGACCATGAGCCAAGATCTCACCACTGCACCCTAGTCTGGGCGACAAAGTGAGATTCTGTCTTACACACACACACAAAAGACAAATAATAGAATATTTTAAATGGGTAAAGTATTTGAATAGACATTTCTCCAAAGGAGAGATACACATGGCCAATAAGCACATGAAAAGATACTCAACATCGTTAGTCATCAGAGAAATACAAATCTAAACCACAATAAGATGGCACTTCACACCCATTAGGAGGGCTAAATTAGAAAAGATTGACAATAGGAAATGTTGGCAAGGATGTGGAGAAATTGCAACCCTCATACATTGATCATGGGGATGATAAAATGGTACAGCCACTTTGGAAAAGAGTTTGACAGCTCCTCGAATGTTAAACATGGCGTTAACAGATGACCCAGAAATTGCACTCCTAGGTGTGTACCAAAGAGAACTGAAAACATATCTCTGCATAAAACTTTGTATACAAATGTTTGTAGCAGCAATATTCATAATACCTAAGGAATGGAAGCCATCCAGATGTCTGTCAACTGATGAATGGATAAACAAAAGGTCTATCCATACAATTATACCCATACCATGGAATATTCAGCCATAAAAAAAAAAGCACTGATTCGTGCTATGACATGGATGAACCTTGAAAGCATTAGGCTCAATGAAAGCGGCCAGACGCAAAATATCTTTTTGGGGGTGATGAGGCGTTCTGGAATTAGAGAGGGGTAATGGCTGCGCGATTCTGATTACACTGAAAACACTGAAGTGCATTCTTTTAAAAATTTGATGGTACGTGAATTATATCTCAATAAAGTTATTATTTTAAAAAGACATGCTCGGTTGTTATCAAAGCCAATCTGATCACATTTTCTGTTACTGCAGTAACAGCATCCTGACGGTTGGGGGCGATGAGGAGAGACGCTTAGTTACAGTGTGAAGTTTAAGGTGAGGACTTTGTGTAAGAGGCTCCTTCAGTTACTGAAATGCCCGCTGCCAGCGTGCTCATGTGTGTTGTGTGTGTGATCATACTTGTATGCATCCTCTTGCATGCCAGTTGATGCTTATGTGCTTGTTTGCAGGTGTGTCTGTGTATGTCTTATGTGTGTTGTTGGTATGCAGAAAGCACACGTGGATGTCGATGGGTGTACAGTGTGTGTGTGTGTGTGTGTGTGTGTGATGTGTCAGAGTGGAGCTACACATAAAGACCAGGTGGGGCCAGGCGTGGTGGCTCACGCCTGTAATCCCAACACTTTGGGAGGCCAAGGTGGGCAGATCACAAGGTCAGGAGATCTAGACCATCCTGGCCAGCATGGTGAAACCCCATCTCTACTAAAAAAAAATTTAAAAAATTAGCCAGGCGTGCACCTGTAGTCCCAGCTAATCGGAAGGCTGAGAGAGGAGACTTGGTTGACCTGGGAGGCAGGCGCTGCAGTGAGCCAAGATTGTGCCACTGCACTCCAGCCTGGGTGACAGAGTGAGACTCCATCTAAAAAAAAAAAAAAACCTGGTGGGAAGTTCCTCTATGCACTTTCTACACTGATCCTTCACCTAGTGGGTGCTCAAGTTTGTTGAGAGACTTATAGAGACCTTAGGACCTTGCTGCACCAGGCATCTATGTAGTTACGGAAAGGGCTGATGGGAGGCTAAACACAAATGCCGCCTGAGCTAAGGAGCAGGACTGGCTCAAGTTGGAGGTCTGCCTGGGGCAGTCAGGAGCCTTGAGGCCATCTGTCTATCCTTACCTTAATCAGATCGAGCTTGGAGAAGAGACCCATGCTCTTGGGCACGCCGTGGGCAGAGGGGCAGCACTGCTGGGCCATGTTGTTGATGGTCATTTGCATGTAGCTGAGCAGCTGATCCTGCAGGAAAGCGAAAGAGGAGGAGGTGGCTCAGGCTCTCTCCCAGTCTCCCCTGCCCCTGCCCCTGGCTCACTCCGGCCAGCGAAGTGTCCTGGACAGAGCTTGGACACTGGGAGTGTCCTTCTCATCCTGGCCTGTATTCCTCTCCTGGGGGTCTTGGTTGAGTTCCTCCCCACCTCGGAGCCTGAGCACCCTCCCTGCAAAGAGGGAGGTTAGACTAACTCCTTTCAGAAGGGCCTCCTGGCTGGAGGCATCTGGGGTCCATGCCTGGTTAGAAGCAGAGGACTGGGAAGCGGCATACAGTGGGGCCCTGTGCTTCAGACCTCCAGGGTCCTTGTCTGCTACAGCAGCTTAGAGAGAAAGACCTAGAAGGGCCTCTGTAGACTGTGACCCACCCAGCTCCCTAAGCCCCTTGCCTTGGCTGGAGGTCAGCAGCTGACAGCTCCCAGCCCTCTGTCTTCCAAACTCAGATCCCTCAAGGCCCATCAGTCTGGGCCTGAGCAGGTCTCACACCCACCCCATGACCTCGTCCTGTGCAGGAAGGGTGTGCCCAGTGCAGCCCTGTGCCCCAGCCATGGTTCCAAGTGTCCTCCTGCAGTCCCTGAGGCCCAGAAGAACATAGACCGCTGCCTCCATTTATGGTGAGGAACCGGGGTCCAGGGGTGACCAGACCACACTCCCACACACTCCCAAGGCCAGTAAAGGGCAGTGCAAGAGCTGAATTCTGGAATTCCTGGAATTCATGGCCATGGACTTTGGCCATGACTTGTTCCTTCTGAGCCTCATTTTTCTCATTTTAAAATTAATGTGGGTAAAATTCACCAATATTTAAGAGCACCTACTCCAGGGCAAGCTCTGTGCTAAGCACTGCCTGGAATGATCAGAGAGATACCAGGGTTACTGAAGACAGTGCATAATAACCACTCACTTAAATGCCATTGTTTTATTATTAACCACAAACATTATACAAGGACCAACTGCTCGGCACAACACCAAGCTCTGGGACAGGGCCCGTGGATCCCGGCCCTTGGTAGAGCTCAGTCCTGAAATATCTGTGGCCTCAGTTTTCCCACCTGTAAAGCAACATCTGATCCCTCTAAGAGAGGCCCCTCGAAAGCAAGCTATCACCAAGGAGAAGTAAGTGATATGGGTCTATGTGTGTCTCTGTGTCTCTATGTATGTCTCTGCGTGTGCCTCTGTGTATCTGTCTGTGTGTCTGTGTATGTGTTTGCATGCCTGTGTGTGTGTATCTATGTGTCTGGCTGTGTCTGTGTTTGCATGTGTGTCTGTGTGTGTCTGGCTGTGTCTGTCTGTCTGTCTTTATGTTTGGTTGTGTCTGTGTGTGTCTATGTGTCTGTTTATCTATGTGTTTGGCTGTGTATGTGTCTGTGTGTGTGTGTCTGGCTGTGTGTGTTTGTGTGTGTTTCTGTGTGTCTATGTGTCTGGCTCTGTGTGTGTCTGCATGTTTATGTGTCTGTGTGTGTTGGGAGTGATAATAACCACTCACTTAAATGCCATTGTTTTTAGATGGCATTTAAGTGAGTGGTTATTATCACTCCCAACACACACAGATGGAGGCTATCAGCCTCCCCTACTCTGCCGCTAGCCCCACCCCCAGGCTGAAAGACTGGACTCACATTATAGCTGCTGCTGGTGTGCGTGCGTATGTCAAAGTCAATGTCTTTCTGGTAGGTGACGCCATGCTTCAGCTGCCACCACTGCTCCTGCTTGTGGTGACACTTCTTCTGCAGCTGACACAGCCGGATCTTGAGGCTCTGGGGCACAAGGAATGGATCATCTTGTCATAACAAACCCTCCAGGGCATGTGCCCTGGTCTGAGTCCCCAGGGTGGTCTGTGCAATGACAGGATAGGGGAAGGAATACTTCTGGGTGCCTGGGCCATTCAAGGCACAAGAGATGCAGAAAAGGGCATGTCCAGGCTGATGGAGTTTACCTGAGCCCTAGTTCCTGATGGTTTTATAAAGGGAGTTCCCCTGCACATGCTCTCTTGCCTGCCATCGTGTAAGATGTGCCTTTGCTCCTCCTTCACCTTCCACCATGATTGTGCAGCGCCCCAGCCATGTGGAACTGTGAGTCCATTAAACCTCTTTTTCTTTATTTTTAATTTAATTTTATTTTTTTGGAGACAGAGTCTCACTCTTTTTGCCCAGGCTGGAGTGCTGTGGCATGATCTTGGCTCACTGAGACCTCTGCCTCCCGGGTTCAAGTGATTCTCCTGCCTCAACCTCCCAATTAGCTGGGATTATAGGCATGCACCACCATGCCTGGCTAATTTTTGTATTTTCAGTAAAGACAGGGTTTCACCATGTTGGCTAGGCTGGTCTCAAACTCCTGACCTCAAGTGATCCTCCTGCCTCAGCCTCCCAAAGTGCTGAGATTACAGGTGTAAGCCACCATGACCGGCTCTCTTTTTCTTTGTAAATTGCCCAGTCTGAGTATTTATTAGCAGCATGAGAAGGAACTAATACATGCCCCCAGCCGGGCCCTGTGGGATAGGAATTTGAAAGATACAGGACATGCCAAGTGTGGTTGTGCACACCTGTAATCCCAGCTACTCTGGAGGCAGAGGCAGGAGAATCGCTTGAGGCTGGAAGGTGGAAGCTACAGCGAGCCAAGATCATGCCACTGCACTCCAGCCTGGGCGACAGAGTGAGACCCTGTCTCAAAAAAAAAAAGATAGAAAAGAAAACAGGACATACCCTGTGGCCCTGCTTCTCTGAGGCTTACTTTCCTCCCCTCGAAAATGAGAGGAAGAGCATGGCTGCACTTGCCTTTCCCTAGTCCCAGCCCTGGGAGTAGCAGCATCTACCTGGAGGTGCTGGTGTGAGATTTAAGTGAGATAATGCACGTGAAGTGCTTCCCACAGTGCCCAGCCCATGGATGAATCCCATTCTCCAAAAAAAACGGTACAAAGTGGTGCAGGCTGGCAGCGCTGCCACTAGGGGGCAGGTGCTCTCTCCAAACACCAGGCAGCAGCCCTTTGCAGTGAACCAACCAGCCGGTCATCCTTCCTCTGGGATCCCCAAGTCCCCGGTCCCAGTGGCAGCAGGAATCTTCATGATGTCACGCCTTCGTCAAAGCAGGCTCTTCCACCTGGAGTGCCCACCCCTCCCAGCGGAAGTCCTATTAATTATGAGATCACCACGAAGGAAGGGGAGGGAAATGATGTCTCTGGCACTGACTTTGAGGCAGTTTGTGTTTCGCGCCTTGCAAGGACCCTAGCAGCTAGGGTATGTTGCCCCCATTTGACAGATGCAGAAACTGAGGCTCAGAGAGGGTACAAACTAGTCACACAGCTAGTTGGTGGCTAAGCTGGGAGCTGAGCCCGAGTCCGTCTGCATCCAGAACACATGGCTTTTCTACCACGCAGAACAACTTTTAGGCACGAGCTGAGCCTCAGGCAGCAGAGGGGAGAGGAAGGGGATACAGAAGGCCGCTCAGGAGCCACACCCCACCCAGGGCCCCTCAGCATTGCGCCGCTGCTCCCTCCGGGCCTTCCTCAGGGGTGCGCAGGAAAGGGGGCCCCACGCTCCCAGCTCCCTGGGCCACGGGGAATGGAACAGCAGCTGTTACCGGCACGAGAGCCCTGTGGTCCTCCTCTAGTGACTTCAGGCTCTGGTGGACGGCCCGGCTCATCTGGGAGAAGGCGTCGAGGCGCGTCTGCATGTCCTGGCTGGCTGCGAAGAGCTTTCCGTAGTGCTTCACCATGGCCTCCACCGGCCCCAACTCCGGCTCCTCCCATCCCGTGCAGCCTGCAGAGACAGCGCCATGGGGATGGGTGGGCGCCCCTGCATTGCCATGCCAACAAGCTGCCGGACAGTCCATGCCAGGCTGACCACAAGAAAGTAGGACTGTCCCGAAGCTCTCCGGGCTTGCCATCAACCCCGCCACCGCCTCCCTGCCCCCACCACTTCAAGGGACTCCTCAACCTTGGAAAGTTCAGCCAGAGACTGAGATATGGACTCTGGATCGAGACACCGACGAGGCCTTGAGGAGGTTGCTGCTTGGGGGAGCCTGAGAAGTGGGCAGGAATTGTTCCTGTCCAATATACAGAGCAAGTGCCAGGTCCCGGTGGTTCTGCATTTTGGCTGGGTTGAACAGGACTGCTGAATTAAGAAGGTCCCAAACCACGAGCCTCGCTGGGTGCTGGGGCTGCCACAAACCCATGCTTCCCCATGAGAGGTCACCTCCTCCATGAAGCCTTCCCTGACCTCCAGGGCAGAGTTTTTGGAGTTTCTTTAGCTCCTCTCATTCTAGCACTTAGTACAGTGGCTATGAAGTCAGACCGACCAGAGACGAGCCCAGCGCCACCACGTCCTGACAGGGTGACCTGGGCGAGTTCCTCACCCTCTCTGAGCCTGAGTAACACAGAACTGCAAAGCTCGTAGGAGGGGTAAAAAAGATTTACTAAAAAGCTTAGCATAGCGCACATGTTTAGTAAATGGTAATAATTATTTGATTATTATTGATGATGTTGAAATAATAATGATAACAATAAATATGTATGACTCCCCTTCCCTTTTCTCTCTCCTTTTTTTTTTTTTTTTGGGGAGTTTAGCTGTTATTGCCCAGGCTGGAGTGCAATGGCACAATCTTGGCTCACCACAACCTCCGCCTCCTGGGTTCAAGCGATTCTCCTGCCTCAACCTCCTGAGTAGCTGAGATTACAGGCACATGCCACCACGCCTGGCTAATTTTGTATTTTTAGTAGAGGTGCGGTTTCTCTATGTTAGTCAGGCTGGTCTCGAACTCCTGACCTCAAGTGATCTGCCCACCTCGGCCTTCCAAAGTGCTGGGATTACAGGTGTGAGCCCCTGCTCCCAGCTTCCCCTTCCCTTTTCTAATGAGTTTCCAGTACTCATAAAACAACACACAAAAACTCATCTCAGTTGTCCTTATACTCTTAGTTAATAATAGTTACAGTGAAACAGAAACACAAAACTAAAGACAAACAAAATAATAATAAGAATGGCCAGCGTTGACCAGGTACTAGCTAAATGCTGGGCCCTGTGCTATGCTTTTAAAGGATGACCTCCTCTAGTCCACATACGATTGCGGTTTCCATTGTACAGATAAGAAAGTCAAGGCCTGGAGAACTTGCCGGAGGCCACACTGTCAGCGACAGTGGAGCCGGGGTTGGGACCAAGCAGTGTGACTTGGCTGCCTGTGCCCTTCTCCCCCACTGTGGGGTTGACCTTTGTGGATTCCCATTCTGTAGATGAGCAGCTCAGGGCTCCATGAGGCCACACGCCGGCTACACGCTGCATCGCAGTCCTGCAGCCATGAGGCAGCTGTGGAGGGAAGGGGCTTTCCAAGGAAGCTGTGTACATACCCTCGGGGATTTTCTCAAGGACCTTAATCAGATAGTCTTCAAAAAGCTTGTGCTTCTCGACCTCTCTCTTGAGCTTCTTCTGCCTGTAGAGCCAGATGCAGGAACATGGGCTGGAGGCTCCCAGGTATCACAGGACCCCCACGAACGAACCTGGACACCCTCTGTGACCTCCTGCTTGAACCTGCCCTGGGCCAGCCACGTATCATGTTATCAGCTGGCCATAGACTTAGGAGTCTCTCCACCTTCATTTCACTGCTGAGCAAACTGAGGCGTAAACAGTTCAAATAAATGCCCATGGCAGCATCTCCCAGGCAGCAAAGAAGGCACCGGGGGAGAATGAAAGCCAAGTCTGGCCAGAGTCTACGGTGCCTCCCCTGGAGGCTGTGCAGGTGCCTCCCATCTCGGGAGATAGGCCAGCCCCTCCTAGCTGGTGATGTGGGGGCCAGGTGCTTCACCTCTCTGTGCCTGGGGTGCCCATCTACAGCAGGGGTGATGTGAGCTGCTGGCCAGATCATGCGTGGAGTGCCCAGTGTCTTAGGAGCACTCCATCACAGGTGAGGCCCCCACCAACCCCTAGAGGGGAGACAGCTGTGTGCCGTCCATACATGGCCATGCCTGGCCATATATGACTCTTCAGGGAATCCCTAAGCAAGTCTCCAGCAAGTCACCTGCTCTGGACCCAGCCAAGGTCAGCAGTCCAGGGCAGAGACCAGAGTGGGCGTGGCCTGGCCAGCTGCTGAGCTCCCTACCCATTCTCTGACTGTGCAACACGGGCTGTGCCGGGGGTCTCTGAGTGGCCCAGGGGAAGCCACTCTGCCTCTCTGGGCCCCCCTCTCTCATCCATATGGTTCTGAAAAGTGTAGGACAACATCATCCCCTTCCCACAGAAACCATGTGGCACTCTGTGAGCCATCATGGCGCTAAACCCAATTGGGATCAGGAAGCTCTTCGAATCTTTTGGAAGGGTTCGCCCTTTTCTTCATAAAACTTTGCACAGACACATCCTTTTGCATCTAATTCAGGCTTTTGTGGGTAGCCTGAAATGTCATCTCTCCTACCTCCCAACCCCGTGGGGTGAGGACCCAGGGTCTCCTCTGAGAGTCAAGGTGGCAACCTTGTAGACTGACTTAGAGGGGCCGAGTCGACAGGTGGGGTCGGGTGGTTACCCACGGTCCTCCTTCCTGATGTAGAGGGCCCAGCCTGCAGAGGGCCCAGGTCTGGCCCAAGACCTGAGTCTAAAGAGCAGTAGCCACACCTCTCTCACCACAGCTGTGGCCCAGCCCCCGCCCACCCATTTGCTTCCAGGCCACCCTGCCCTCCTCATCCACCCCCCGTCCTGGCCTCCTCGGGGCAGGTTTGCTCAGTCCAGCCTCTTAGCCCACCGAGGAGGCACTGGCGCTGGGGCTGGGGCTGGGCTGGGACAGCGCGTACTTAGCCTGGAGCTGGTGGAGTTCCTGCCACAGCACTTGAAGGTCCCCTTCTTTGTCACCAGGATTGCTTGGGCCAGCTCTCTGGCCTGTGTCCATGACCACCCCAAGCCACGTAGGAGCGCGGGAGCCACGTGAGCCAGGCAGGAGGAAGACAGACTGAAATGGGACAGTCACGGCCGCAGCTTCCTCTTCGGATCCTCGGAAGCCGGGGCTCGCATCCCTACCTCACAGTAAAGGAAACAGAGGCTCAGAGAGGGGCTGTGACCAGCTTGAGGTCAGCCGGCAGGGCTGGATGAGGACCCGAGGCTCATTAAATCCACAGTCCAAGGTCTTTGGGCTGCATCCCCAGCTCTGGAGAGGTTGAGGGTGCCTTTCTGCAGTGGCCTTGTTTCCCTTTCAGCCCTGTAACTGGCACAGCCCCATCACCCCAGGTCTTCAGTTCCTGGCCACCTAGATGCCTGGGAACTTTCAACAAGTGCTAGCTTCCAACACATTCTGGAAGGAGTCATAGGGTCAGAGCCAGAGCTGATTCAGAAAGCAGCCTGCTTAGGGAGGAGGCAGCTTCATCATCATCTCTGCCCACCCACCCTGCATCCATGCATTTATTCGCTTAACCAACATTACATGCTCTGAGCTCATACAGTGCTTACAGAGCTACAGTGGAGACTGATCAGAACAAGCTTTGAACAAGCTCCTGGTCAAGCTGGGAAGATGGTCTAGTTGCAAGTAGCTTCATCACAGCCTTGTAAACAGTTCCTGGGCCACTGGCCCAAGGCTGGCCTGCAAGCATAACTCTCATTGGTCAACTGCTGAGCCGGCCCAGTGCGCTGGGGAGGGAAGGTGAGGGGCTACAGGGTCAGCCTTTCTAACCCCAAGCATCAAACATGGGTAGACAGACATTGGGGGAGGAAGGGGCATAGCTGACTCACCCTCACCTCCAGAAGCACAAAGCCACAGCCAGGCTGTGACATCACAATGCTGGCTTCTGTCCTCATCATGTGTCCATTGCAGGATCCACCTGTGGGTGGAGGGCCAGATTCTCCATGATCCTAAACCCTCTCACCCCCACCTCCCAGTTCTGTTCCCACGAAGAAGGGGAGAAAGGGCATTGGCAACCCCTTGGGAGACTTGGGCTCTTTTTGTCCTTTCTATCAAGGCTGGTCTGCTTTGCAGCTGCCCAGATCCCACTGGCCTGTCCTGGACTCTCCCTCGACCCCATACCCCACCTGATTTTGGTGGCTGCAGCTCAGGCACTTCCCCTTCAGTCCCCAAAGGTTCAGGCCCACCCATGGCCCAGGACTAGGGCTGGCTCAGTGCAAGGGGTGGGAGCAAGCTGAAGGACCCGTGTCTGGGAACCACCCCTGCCTACACCTTGGCCCTGAACCTCCTGTTGGAGCTACTGGACCTGTGCCACCGGGAAGGTGGGGTGGGGAGGGCTGGGTCTCATGCCCACCTACCACCCCACCCCGGCCACACACACCGCCCTGCTGGCTGGCCTGGCCTTCCCCCTCAAAGGCTTCCATTGGCTCAGAGCTGGGCCACCTCAGATGGCTCCTGGGAAGCCACAGCTGAGTGTGGGCTCCACTGGGAGGAACCCTGTGAGTGTGGAAGGTCCCCAGCAAGGGTGAAGGAGGCAGGAGCCAGGGCAGGGCCTAAGCCGGGGCAGGGGCCGGGAATGACGGAGGGGCTGGGGCCTACTAGGGGGCAGAGCAAGGGCTAGGGGTTCAGGTCTGTGGCTGGAGTGAGGGCAAAGCTGGGGCAAGATCTGGATCAAAGCCTGGGGCTGGGGGCAGGGTTGGGGCTGGGCTGGGGCTTGGGTCTGGGCTGGTTTGGGGGCAGGGTCGGGGCTGGGCTGGGGGCAGGGCAGGGGTTTGAGCTCACCCTACTCTTGACCCCTCACCAGCAGGCAGTGGGATCAGCCTCTGCCAACCCAGGAGTCCCTGACTGGTGCCCAGGGCTGCATCTCCGTGGTCCTAGAGCCTTGGCTCATGTGCTGAGCACTGACTGAGAATGAAGATGCAGGGTCCTGCCTTGGGCCTTGGGTTCAGACTCAGGAGGGAGGTGGATGCAGGAGTGGGGGGCGTGAGGGGTGTGGGGGGCGTGGACACAGAGGGAGAGGAGCTCAGGGGCTGGGGTTGCCCAGAGAAGGGGTCAGCCCGGTCTGAGGAGGGGTGGGGGAGTCTCCCAAGTTGGCAGTGTCGGAGGTGTTTCATGAGGGTAAGAATGAGAGGAGAAGGTGGGAAGGGCATTCTGGCAGAAGAAACAGCAGGGATAAAGGTTTGGAGGTGCCAAATAGCTTGCACAGCCTGAGTGAACCATAGGCAGAGCCTTCAAAGCAGAAGGGGCAATCAGGGTGGTTTGAACCATGGCTGGTGAAGCTGCTGGCAGGAGCCAAAGGGTATCAGTCAGCAGCAGAGGCTGCCCAGCTACTCTGGGCAAGGGGGGATGCATGGGAGGCTGGAGGGAGGCTCAGAATCAGAAGAAAAGCTGAAAATCCAGGCTCAGAGAGGACAAGGGCCCAGGGCAGCCCTGGAGATCCACGGGCAGGAATCAGGGAGGCGCCCCCAGAATGAATCCCCTCCAACCCCTTTTCATCGTCCTCTCCATTCTCAAGAATCAGAGAGGGTGCCCAATTGGCTGAGCCTGGGCCATGTGCCTACCCCCTGGCTTGACTGACAGTCATATGCTAAGAGCCTGCAGTGGAGCCCGGAGGTTTCCCAATGCAAACCCTAGGGCTGTTTCCCGGGAATCAGGATAGCTGAGCAACAGAACCCACAGGCGCTCCTCTGCGGAGGCTCAGGGACAACTGGGTTGCATCCCCAGCTCTGGAGAGGTTGAGAGTGCCATTCTGTAGGGGCCTTGTTTCCCTCGCAGCCCCATAACTGGTGCAGCCCCATCACCCCAAGTCTTCAGTTCCCAGCCACCAAGATGCCTGGGAACTTTCAACAAGTGCTGGCTTCCAACAAATTCTGGAGGGAGTCATAGGGTCAGAGGCGGAGCTGGTTCAGAAAGCAGCCTGCTTAGGGAGGAGGCAGCTTCTTCATCATCTCTGCCCACTCAGACATGGTCAGAGCATTTCTGGGCATGCTCTCTGGCTCAGAGTGGCGGTGAGGTGGGCAGCCTGGCAGCGGGAGGGACTCATGTTTGTGTGGCACAGGTCTAAGCTCTTCCATGCAGGGATTCATTTCATCATGACACACCCATGAGGTCAAAGCTGTTATTTCACGGAGGGCAAAACTGAGGCCCAGAGAAGTTAAGTAACTTGCCCAAAGTCTCACTGTTAGAAAATAGTTTGGATGTTAATCCAGGAAGCCAAGATCCAGAACCATCTGGGAGGCTGAGTCGTCAAGGACCTTGAAGCTGATTGATAGGGGGTCCCACAGGCTGTGATATGGAATGGGAGACTGTTCTTGGGGAAGAGTTTGTTAGCACCTCTGAGTATGGGACCTTCGTCTGGGACAGGCAGACCACCAGCCCTCCCCTGGCCAGAAGCAGATGCTTCTCATCGCTTCCCATGCTCAAAAATTCCAGGACCTTACCTCCTGGAAGTTCAAGGCTCTAAACCACTTGACTCCATAGAGCCATAGGTAAGGGAGGGAAGGTAGGTTTGGAGTGGGGATGGTGGCACTATTTGCTTTCCAGTGACTTTCATTTTTGGCCTGAAGTGTCCCATAGGTGCCGAGAGAGCTCCCAGACAAGGCTGGGAGAGGCTGCGGCTCCTCGGGAGATGTTTCTTCCACCCAGGCTCCTAAAGAGCGACTGTCACAAGTGCCAGGGATGGAGTCCTATCACGGACATGCCACTACCTGGCTCTTTACCAGGAGTCTCTTGTCTCATTTTCAGAACAGTCCTCTGAGGTGGTGGTAGCCTGGCTCTTTTTCAGACGAGAAAACAGTCTATGAGATGAAGTAACTTGCCCAAGCACACACTTAATACAAGGTAACAGGGCTGGCTACATAGTTTGTGGGGCTCAGTACAAAATGAAAATGCTGGGCTCCTTGTACAAAAATTATTAAGAATTTCAAGATGCAATAGCAGAAGATAAGCTGAATGTGGACTCTTGTGGATACAGACCCTGTGCAGCAGCATATGTCCCACACTGGGATTTGGACCCAGGACCAGGGATTCCAGACCTAGTTATTCTCCATCCTGCTCCTTCCAAACCCACAGGCCTGCCTCAGACCTCACCAGCCTGGTCCTTTCTCTTTTTCCTCCCCCTTCCCCAGCCTTACCCAAACAGCAGACCCCACCCTTCCCTAATTAGGGGAAGACTCAAGCACTTACATGGAAGGAAGGGCTTGATCAGGCCTTCTGCAGATTCACCCCATCTGGTCTGCAGCCCCAAATGCCCCCAAACAGGGCCAAGGTCAGCCCTTCCTCAGCCACTGACGCTCAGGATGCCGAGTGGGGCTGTGGGTGCAGAGCCAGGCAGGGCTACCAGCTGTGTGGCCTCAGGAAAAGCACTGACCTCTCTGAGCTTCAGTTTCCTGAAAGGCAAAGTGTGGGTAATATAACAGCACCTAGGTATTAAATGAGATAATCCACGTAGAGCACTTAGCATCTTTTCCTTTTTGTAGAATTAACCCGTAGGTGCATAGGAGAAAGTCTAGAAGGATATGAATGAACATTTTTTGTCTTAGGGGCAGAGAAAAAGGGAAACTTTTCAACTATCATAACTCTTTAAGAGAGTATCTGTTCTGATTCTTTAGGAAAGCAAGCAGCCCGGAGCCGGCACATCATAGGGATGAGATGGGTGTTAGTTTTGTTTTCTGCCCATCTTTTCTCTCTCCCTCCAGAGGATCACAATGGCCTGATCCCCTAACACAAAAGCACAGGAGCTCCGACAGAGGTTTGCTGGGGTTGGCTGCACAGGTGGCTCTGGTGGGAAGGGGTAAGAGGGTGCAAGGAAGACAAACTTGGCCTGTTGACTCTGCCAGAACTTTGCTAACACCTGGCATGACTCAGCTCCTCCCTCACTCACTGAGTGAGTGAATTTCAGCGGACTACCTCCATCCCCTCCCTCCATTTCTGGCACAAGAAGAGGCAAACCTAGGGCATCCTGGGCCCAGGAAGCTGTACTGGGTCCCCGCCCCCTCTGAGGCCCCCAGCCTGGCCCAGCACCCACTTCCTTGTGCCCCTACCCTCATTCTTGCTCTGCACCAGGAAAGGCTCCAGGTCCCAGAGCTGGGAGTCACCCAAGCAGGTCCTAGGACACTGTGAGGCGATCTCCAGCTCAGTTCTCCCAAGACAGGACCTTCCTGTGGGGGAGGGTGGAGGTTCTGGTCATGGTCCCAGGGGCCACAGTGGAGGGCTGGGCTTTTCAGTGTCTGTGAAACTGACATCCTGCCATCCCTCACCTCCCAGGAATAGCTCAGAGGAGATGCCCTCCCAAGAAATGGTGTGAAAAGGGGCTGCTCTGGCCAGAGGGAGCCAGGGTGGAAGGGCAGCCAGAGCATTAACTGTTTTCTCTTGTTCCAGAGCCATGACCTTCCCAGGAAGAATCACTGAGGTGTGGGGCACAGAATGAGTTTAGGGACGCTGCAGGCCTGGGTTCTAGTCATGCCCCTCCGTGCCACCTTGTCACCTCTTGCTATGAACCTCATGGTGCAGGATGGCCCAGCAAGGCCGTTGACTCTGCCTCCAAAATCTCTGCAATCTCTACACTTCTCTTCACTGGCCACGCTGGTCCCATCTGGAGTAAGCACCGGCCTCCCCTGCTGCTCTCCCTGCTCCTGTCGCCTGCAGGCCACTCTCCACCTGGCAGCCAGAGAGAGCTCATCTTAAAGAGAAACCAGATCTCCTCATTTCCCTGCCAAAACCAGTGACATTCAGGTCAATGGTGAACGTTCAGGGAGAAAAACCAAGATTTGCGGCATCCGTCAAGTTCTGTCGATCCTCCCACCATGGCTCATTTCAAGCTACTAGCAATTTAACGACCTGCTTGCAACATGCCTGAAGACTTAACCGTGGTCCTTATGAGCTGGTATGAGCTGGCTGCGGCACATCGCCGCTTTAAACAATGACAGATGAAATTCACATCCTGGTTGATGTGGCTCCAAATGCTCTGGCTCCCTGCTTGCCCATTCCTCTCACAGTGGCTTTTCTGTTCCGCTTCCTGGCCGCAGGGCCTTTGAACCTGTGGTTCCCTCGGCCCGGAGCACAAGTCTCCAAGCTCTTCATAGCACTCTCTCCCTCTGGCCTTCCGGATCCCAGCTCAGAACCCACCTCCTCAGAGTGGCCTTCCCTGACCATCTCAGGTCCCCTGACCCTGGCTTACCCTTGAAGCCCTCACCCCTGTGTGGCTCTATTTTAGTACTCCTTACTGCAGATTTTCCCCCTCCCCACTGGAATGTGATCTCCATGAGGACAAGGACTGGGACCGAATTGTCCCTGCTGCAGTCTCAGTGTCTAGAAGAATAGTGCTGGCCACAAGCAGCTGTTCAATAGATATGTGCATACAAATGGAGCTCTGGAGATGCACAGCTTTGGTTCTGAGTCACGACTCTTGTACCAACCACCTGTGTAACCATCATGAATCATTCAATCTCTTTGAGCCTCTGTTTCCTCATCTGTAAGTGGGGGACAAGAGTGCCTACGTGATGGGGCCTAATGATGACATAGGTAAGGCACTCAGCACAGTGTCTGTCATACCAGGACCTCAGTAAATGAGAATGGCCTCTTCACTTACATACATTCAGTGATGGGCAGCTCATCCCCTCTCAAGGTAGCCTCCTCATCCACTTCTGGGTCACTGTGGCCACTAAAACACCTGTCCTTTCTTGCGTGGAATCCAAATAAGTCTTCCAGTGTCCCCTCCCTCAGTCCTAGTTCAACAACTTCCCACACAGAAAGTCTCTTGCTATTGAAACCTCTTTCTTAATGTTGGCATGAAGTTGATAGAGTCATGTTTCAGCATGAAAGGAACACTAAGGGCAGGTCAGACATTTCTTGGCTCTCATCAGGCATGAGCTGTCTGGCCTTGGGCAAGTCTCTTACCCTCACTGAGCCTCAGTTTCTTCCTCCATGAAATGGGATTAGCAATAATACTTACCTCCTGGGGTTGTTGTGGAGATGAAATTAGCTGGTATGCATAAGGCACCCAGCATCTAGCACAAAGAAAGTGCTCAAAAGACATCACTGTTGTCGCTACCATCATGCCTGGTGCAGCTCCACCCCCACATCTAGCATCTGTGGCCTTTTTCTGCCCCAAAGGCCAGGCCTCTTCTGAATGCTCTCCAGCCAAGCTGGAGAAAGGGCCTGCTCTGGCTCACCCACTCCAACCTGCACCCCCGTCTGTCAGAGCTGCCCTGTCACAGTCCACAAGAGGGTGACTCAGAGCTTCCCCAACTCTCCCATGGGACTACCTGACCCTGGGCAGTCATTCCATCCACTGAGCTTGGAAGGAGATGTCCCCAGCTCCTGGAAAACAAGCTGCCCTAGGGAGGGAACTGAGAGTGGCTGGGTCCACTCCAGGCTGCGGTGGCTTCTGCCAGCTCCCTGGGTGGCCTGGACCAGCCCTCTTTCTTATCATTTTTATGGATTCCTGATGTTCTTAAAAATGCTGATAGTGGTAGAGAACGAGGCCAAGGAGACCAAGTAAGGGCCGAAGTGAGGAAGGAGGGAGACCAGGACAGAGCGGTATTCCAAAAGCCGAGAAACAGACCCAAGATAGTCTAGGAAAGAAACAGATCTAAGATGGTGCCAGGATTTCCCTGAGTCCCTGGGGCCGTAATGTGGTGAGCAGTCACACCTGTGATCCTGTCACCTTTCATGGCCATGGGGATTTTGCAGATGTTGTTTACCAATCAATTGACCTTGAAATCAGAAAATTACCCATGGGTCTGATTACACACGCCCTTTCGAAGCAGAGCGTTTTCTCTGTGGCTGGTAGAAGAGGAAGTCTGAGAGATTGGACCGGTGAGAGGGATTCAGTGGGAACGGAGAACAGAGGTTCTCATTGCAGACATGGCAGGGGTCATGGGGCAAAGACTGGAGCCAAGAACAGGTCCCCACCAGCAGTCAGCAAGGAAACAGGGACCTCAGGCCTGTGGCTGCAAGGAATTGAATGCTGCCGACCACCTGAGTTTGAATGTAGAGTCTTCCCCAGGGCCTCCAGATAATAGGCCAGACCTTGACTTCAGCCTAATGGGACTCAAAGAAGAAAACCCAGTGGAGCCCTCCCAGCCCCTACAGCACATTGGGCTGGTTCAGGAAAGACCCTCCAAGACCTACGAGACCCACTGAGAATTTGGGTTTTGATCTAGGGGGGGCCTAGGGACCCAGGTGGGCATGAGAAACAAGATCAATGTGAGTTTCAAGGTTATTTTTTGACCTCTTTTAATTCTAAGTATCCCAAAGCCAGGAGAATAATTGTACCTGGACGAAATCCTGACCACTTCCTAGGAAGGGTGTGGAGGAGAAAGGCCACCCACGTGCCCCACTGAGCACACCAGGGCCACTGATGGCTCCTGCATGTAAAGGAGCGCCACACTCTGAGCAGCGTCTGCGTTGGGAGAGGCACGGGAGTGGCCAGCTGAGGCAAGTGGTGCGCTCTGGCCTCAGCGGGCTTCCCAGGGCTGGATGTCACTGTGCATCACAGAGCAGCCTGCAATTTTCATAGTCTGTGCGTATCCGGGTCCTGGGGCTGCAATGCCTCTGACCTGGGAGCCGGATGTCTGGGCCTCAGCCAGTGTCAAGGGGATGACGGGCCCTTTTGAGGATCGTCTCCCTGACTCCCTAGGGTCTGCAGCAGCTGTCAAGCCTCTCACGAACTCTGGCAGAAGGATGGGGCCTGACTGCACATAAGGTGGATGCTGTTTACCCTTGTGCTCATTCAGACTCTCCCACCCTCTCTCACCGTCTCTTCCATGGACCCAAACATTGCAGTTTACACAACCTTTTTGTATCAAGATCTCATGGAGCTGCAGGCACGCAGTGTCCCGCACTCAGAGGTGCTTGCTTTAAGGCTCTGCCATTGCTGTCTCCCATCCCCTCTCCCACCCCCTCCTCCCATTCTCCTTCCATCCCCTCCTCCCACCCCGTCCTCCCACCGCCTGCTCCCACCCCCTCCTCTCATCCCCCCTCCCAACCCCTCCTACCATCCCCTCTCCCATCTCCTCCTACCATCCCCTCTTCCCATCCCCTCCTCCCATCCGCTCTTCCCATCCCCTCCTCCCATCCCCTCTCCCACCCCCTCTTCCTACCCCCTGCTCCCACCCCCTCTTCCTACCCCCTGCTCCCACCCCCTCTTCCTACCCCCTGCTCCCACCCCCTTTCCTATTCCCTCTCTTATCCCCTCCTCCCATTTCCTCTCCCACACCCTCCTCCCATC
>CAUYLG010037877.1:0-19457 GCA_963573385.1 Cacajao melanocephalus
AGAGATAGCATGGGAAGAAAAGCTAGATATAGGTGAAGGGGAGGAAAGCAGCAAATCACACTGCCACGTGTGTACCTATGCAACAATCTTGCATGTTCTTCACATGTACCCCAAAACCTAAAATACAATAAAAAAAAAAAAACAAACAAACAAAAACCCCCACAAACTTCTCTAGCTTGATTTAATCATGTCACAATGTATTCAGATAGCAAATCATGTTACACACCGTAAATATATACAACTTTATTTGTCAATTATACCTTAATAAAGCTGAAGGGAAAATTCCCTGGTGAGCTTGTGCACATGTGTTGAAGGATATCTTCTAATTTTATTTCACACATGAAATCTAAAAAGTAAGCTTCCAGTACAAATTTTGGAGACTGTTGAAACTGTCTCAGAAGTCCTGAATAAATTATTTCTTGGACATAAAATTTCCCTGTCTCCTGGTTTCCTGCCCCCTACCCCAGCACCCCACCTAATTAGATGGAGGGTGTTGAGATCACTGTGTTTTCTCTCTCAGCCCCTCCCCCATTTCCAGGTTTGGACCACTTTGCCACTGTCACCGAGATATCACCTCACTTTATATACCTGAGATTTCTTTTAAAATAAGTAGTCAAGCCAGGTGCAGTGTCTCAAGCTTGTAATCCCAGCACTTACGGAGCCCCAGGCAGGTGAACCACTTGAGGTCAGGAGTTCAAGACCAGTCTGGCCAACATGGCAAAACATCATCTCTAGCAAAAATACAAAAATTCGCTGGCTGTGGTGGCAGGCACCTGTAATCTCAGCTACTCCAGAGGCTGAGGCAAGAGAATCACTTGAACCTGAAAGGTGGAGGTTACAGTGAGCTGAGATTCACTACAGCATTCCAGCCTGGGCAACAGAGTGAAACTCTGTCTCAAAAAAATAAATAAAATAAAATAAGGAGTCATCTTGAAATTTTTAACTCTTAGAGAAATGGGCTTGACAATCTTAAAAAAAAGAAAAAAGAAAATATGAACTTTCTTCTCAGCAACCGCTGTTCTGCTGGTTTCTTTTGTTCCTTTTTTTTTTTTTTTTTTTTTTGCTTATATTTGCATAGCCCAGTGGCAAGGTGTCAGGCATGTTAAGATGCACTTTTATATGCTCTTTCAGTTTTATTCAAATGTTTCCGATTTATTCAGATATTTCCATGGCCAACTGGGTGGGTCTGTACTCTAAGTCTTGGCATCACTCTACCAGACTCCAAAAAACTGATGTGAACCTCATAATAATAATATTTTTGAGTCTATGCTATGACTGTGCGTTATGATAAGTGCCTTGTTTGCATTTGTCTCACTTAGTTCTCACAATCATGCCTTTTTTTTTTTTGAGACAGTCTCCCTCTGTCGCCCAGGCTGGAGTACAATGGTGCTATCTCGGCTCACTGCAACCGCCGCCCTCCAGATTCAAGCGATTCTCCCTGCCTCAGCCTCCCAAGTGGCTGGGATTACAAGTGTCCGCCACCACGTGCGGCTAATTTTTGTATTTTAGTAGAGACAGGGTTGCGCCATGTTAGCCAGGCTGGTCTTGAGCTCCTGACCTCAGGTAATCCGCCCGCCTCGGCCTCCCAAAGTGCTGGGATTACAGGCGTGAGCCACCGCGCCCGGCCCACGCGTTCTGAGAAGGATAGTGAGTTCCCCAGAAGCAGAGCCTGAGGTGAAGATCCACAAGCAAGTGGTTTACTTAGGAAACGCCCTTACGGAGACCAGTAAGGAAGGGGAGACTGGAAAGGGTGCGAAGCCAAGCGGTGCTGTGAAGTATAGACTACGCCACAGAGGTGGCTTTTTTCTTTTTTTTCTTTTTTTTTTTTTTGAGCCGGTGTCTCGCTCTGTCAACAGGCTGGAGCACAGTGCCGCAATCTCGGCTCACTGCAACCTCCGCCTCCCGGTTCAAGTGATCCTTCTGCCTCAGCCTCCCGAGTAGCTGGGACTACAAGCGCGCACTACCACGCCCAGCTAATTTTTGTATTTTTTAGGAGAGACGGGGTTTCACCATGTCGGTCAGGATGGTCTCGATCTCTTGACCTCGTGATCTGCCTGCCTGAGTCGAAGGCTAAACAGGCACTGGAGAGGGAGGGGATAATGTAAACTGCGGGCATTTCAGGCTGGGAGGGAGGGAAAGTAGCGGCAGCAGCATAGGAGGAGTCCTGCAGTCAGAGTCTCCAATGTGGACTCTTCAAGGCAAACTGAAGAACACAGAAGCTGAGGAGGGGCACTTTGGAAGGCTGAGGCGGGCGGGTTGCAAGGTCAGGAGATTGAGACCATCCTGGCTAACACAGTTAAACCCCATCTCTACTAAAAATACAAAAAAAAAAAAAAAAAAAAGTTAGCTGGATGTGGTGGCACGCCTGTAGTCCTAGCTACTCGGTAGGCTGAGGCAGGAGAATTGCTTGGACCCAGGAGGCAGAGGTTGCAGTGAGCCGAGATCACAACACTGCACTCCAGCCTGAGCGACAGAGCGAGACTCTATCTCAAAAAACAAAACAAAACAAAAGAATATCATTTCAAACAAAGGTAATCAGAGATGTCCTCTCCAAGAAGGTATTATTTGAATAGAGACCTGAATTAAGAGAATTTGGAGAAGACACAGTAGCGATAGTTGGTCTATACTCCACAATATTTGTAGCCTCAGCTAAGACTTGAAGGCCGGAGTGACTCAGCAGCTGAGGGACAGAATCAGCTGAAAGTGTCTACAATCACACATTCAGTGGTTAAATGCTAGCTCTTAGCTGAGACTTCAGCAGGCTGTTGACTAGAACACCTGCATTAGTCTCCCCACATGAATTAAGTGAAGAGCTGAGTCCAGCAGACAACCAGGAAAATGGCATCTGGAGGCTGAGGGAAGAGGATGTGCAAAGACCAGAGGACAAGATCCAACTTAGTATATTAGAGGCTGGTCAAGAAGACCTGTGGGCTAGAGACAAATATGAGCAAGAGGAAGAATGGCAGACACGTTTAAGAAGGCAGTCAGGATAAATCACATCAGACAGTTGTTCTCAATCTCAACGTGCAGTGGAATTGCACAGCAAGTTTTAAATGTATAGACGTCCTGGCACTAACCCATCTGAATTTTTTATTGGCTTTAGGGTCCCTGATTCCTTTGCTGAAAATAATATTGTTGCTGCCGCTGCCACTGCTGTTGTTGTTGATTATAAGAAAACATTCATTTTTTGAGCTTTTACTGAACCAAAGACCGCTATCTCAAGAAGTGAAGTCCCTCTCTGGAGAGTTTATAACAGAGAATGTGGCCTTTAAAGAGGTTGTTTCCCACCTGGGAGATGCTGCAGAAAAACAGCTGGGTTGGGCAGGGTCAGTAATCTTCTGATTGTTGAAGCTGCTAAATCATGAGGTGCTTCCCCTGGAGAGGTGGCCATTTTAACGCCCAAGACCTTCGGTGAGGAGGGCAGAGTTTCTCTTGGTCAAGTGGGCATAGGTTAATGCAAGAAGCAGGGCGGAAAGACCAGGCAGCAAGTCTGGCAGTCACATTTCATGTGAAAGAAAACATCAAATAATAAAGTGTGCAGTGGCAGAGCTCTTCTTTCTTTCTCTGAGCCCGGACACCACCCTAGGGACTCCTTTTCTCCCTTAGGACATAGAGTATCCTTCATTGCCTGTCCATCTCCTTTTCATCCTTTCTCTAGTAAAAAGCAAGCTCTGGAAAACCATCAGACTCTTCCACTCTAAGGTATTTTGGCAAGCGGTGACAACAAGATTTCCCATTCTACGTATTCTTCTTACTAGGTGACCTTGACATTCCTCTCATTGGGTTGTAGAGTCTATGGTCCTTCCTTTTGAACCTGGATGGATGTTTTTTACTATCTCAAGCAACAGAATATGGTAAAAGTGACACCGCATGACTACCAAGGCTGGATCAAAACTATACCATGTGCTTCCACTTTCTTCTCTGGGGACACACTCTCAGAATCAAGCTGCCGTTCTCTGGGAAAGCCCAAATGATACCAGGCATTCTCTGGGAAAGCCCAAATGATACCAGGCAGAGAGACCACACAGAAAGACCCAATGCAGGTCTTTTGACTATTGACTATTGACTACCTATTGACTCTTCTTCTAGTCAATAGTCTCACCGAGGTCTCAGCCAAAAGCCAGCATCGATCACGAAATAGATGAATATAGGCAACTGCAAACATTATGGAATAGAAACAAGCTGGTACTCCTATGTCTTCTCCAAATTTCTAACAGAATTCATGAGAATAATAAAATGGTTGTTTTATGCCATTAAATTTTGGGGTGGTGTGTTACACGGTGCTATACTTTGGATAATTGTCTCTTCCAACTTCATATTAAAATTTGATCCCAGTGCTGGAGGTGCAGACCTAATAGGAGGTGTTTGGATCATGGGGGTGATGATCCCATGTGAATAAAATGAATAGAATGATGCCCTCCCTGGGGATAGGAGGGTGAGTGAGTGAGTTCTCACTATTAGTTCCTGCAAGAACTGGTTGTTAGAGAGCCTGACTCCTCTCCAGCCTCCCTCTTGCTCCCTCTCCTGCCATGTGATTCCTGCACACACTGGCTCCCCTTTGCTTTCTGCCACGAGTGGGAGCAGCCTGAGGACCTCACCAGATGCAGTTGCTGGTGCTATGGTTACTACACTTCTTGTGCAGCCTGCAGAACCATGAGCCAAATAAACTTCTTTTCTTTATATATTACCCAGCTTCAGGTATTCTTTTATAGCAACCCAAAATGGACTAAGACATCCAGAAATAGTAACTAGAACAAATAATAATGACTAATGAGGTTTAAAGTGTCTTCCCTTCTCAATGAATAATGATAAGAGGGAGTGCGGTTGGTGTAGAAGCTCTTGGAGTCAGGTTTGGGGTCAAATTCTGGCTCAGGCCACCTACTAGCAGTGTAAGTACTGGGGCAGGTGATGATCTCTTGGACTTCTGTTTCTTTACCTATAAAATGGTATTGGAGGCTTATATGAGGGATGAGTATATAAATGAGCATGTATAATAAGCCCCCAATCTCCCTCTTCCCCTATGCTTCTCTCCCATCCCTACCAGAAGCATGAGAGGGTTCATGGGTTCATCCACATAAAGGTTTCAGTAGTAGCTTCCTCCTCCTTGGAGGTCCCACCACAAGAATCTCTTTGAGTTTCTGTCCACTTATATAATCATCTTCCTGGGGGCCCAAAGGGCTGGTGCACAACTAGAAGCAGCCATCTCAGCTTCGAGTTGAAAAGAATTCAGCCTTGAAGCCCTACAGTCACACACAACATTGCTTGTTTGTCTGTTTCACCATCAGAGCAAAGAAGCAGCAACTTGGTCTCCCACATGTCTCCTTTTCCGAAAATTGTCTCTCATTGGTTTCTGGGTAATCTCATTGTTCTGCCTTTGAACCTGTCACCTGGCTGCAGCCCCAACCACTGTCTGGTGGCTCCTCTTCCCTAATCCTGAGGAGGCTGGATGAGTATGCAGAGGATGCAGGATGGGATGACACGGCCAGCAGGGACACCAATTAGGAAGCCCTCAAGCAGTGACGGGGGCCAGAGGAAGGGAGTATTGAGGGAAAATAAAAGTCCCCCTGTCCCAGGGTAACCTTTTCAAAAAGAGGCATCCTGTTTCTTTCTATCAAAATCATGTATATTCTTGGGCATCTGGCACTATAAAGCTTCAGATGTTCTGCCCTTGGCTTTTACAAACCTCAACAGGAATTGATCATCAGATCATTCAAGGTGAATGAGAACAGGACAGAGTATGCCTACAACAGGTGTTAGATGGGATACTCACCCAACAGAATTCCTAGATCCATCCAATTATCTGACTCAGAAATACTTTGAGCCCAATCTCTTCACCACAGTATAACTGACATTTTCGTCACCACAGGCACAGCCATTTTAGGAGGGAACCCTCAGCCACCTGTCCATGCTTCAGCAGAGAAGAGTTTCACATCCATCTTAGTCGGTTCAGGCTGCTATAACAAATTACCACAGACTGTGTGGCTCAGATAACAAACATTTATTTTTCCAAGTTCTGGCAGTCGACAGCCCAAGGTCAGGGAGCCAGTGTGGTCAGGTTCTGGTGACAGCTGTCTTCCTGGCTTCTAGAAAGCCATCTTCTCCTGGTATCCTCAGCCAAGAGAGAGAAAGAGGAAGCAAGCTTTCCTATCTCTTCTCATAAGGTGACTAATCCCATTTTGAAGACTCTACCTTCATGACCTAATTAACTCCCAAAGCGTCCATCTCTAGATACCATTCCCATTGTAGATGAATTGAAAGTAGGGGGAGCCACAAGCATGCAGTCCATAACGACACTCTCTCCACAATGGCAGATTATTAAAACCACAATTCCAGAGGCGCTTCATATACACTAAACTTGTCCAACCCACAACCCATGGGCTGAATGAGGCCCAGGACGGCTTTGAATTCATCCAACACAAATTCATAAACTTTCTTAAAACACTGAGATTTTTGTTTGCAACTTTTTAAAGCTCATCAGCTATTGTTAGTGTTAATATGTTTTACGTGTGGCCCAAGACAATTCTTCTTCCAGTGTGGCCCAGAGAAGCCAAAATTGGACATGCCTGATATACACCTACTCCTCCCTGTGGACACCTGGTTGGTGTCAGCAGGATACTCACTGGGCCAGGTTACTCCGTTTCTCTCTCCCTTGCCTTGAGGAAGTGCAGGAAGGGCCAGGACTCTCTGAGTTAGGTCTTCAAGAGTCCCACAGGCTGCCTTCTCTCATAGGCCCTTCTCTCTATGCCAGCAATGGATATGTGAGCCAGCCCCAGCCCTCCCTGAAGCCAGCCAGGTAGGGAAGCTGTGAACCCACTGTGCCCCAACACTCTGCAGGCAGGGGCGAAGGTCTGGGTTTGAGAGGCAGCAGGAGGCTGTCACTTGGCCCAGGGCCCCAGGCCCAAGTCTCCAATCCACCTTCACCAGAGAGCCCTGAAATTCAGGATTCCAGGGCACCTGACGCCACTAGTACCACTGAAACAGTGATCACGTTTTGGCTGCTTATGTCTTTTCTCCTCCAGCTAGAAGCTGAAAGCAGGAAGAGATAACTAGGTGACTTCCCGAGCCCAACCACCTTTTTCTTTTCTAGTTACGATGACCCTGACAGTGTCCTTACAAGACGCTCGTGCTAACCCTGCTTTGAGTGGGGAGAGGGAGGCTCTATGAGGATTCATCATTTACCCAAGTTTACAAAGTTAGTAAGCAGCCCAGACTTCTGTCTGAATGTGAGATCCACTCCCCAGTGCTCTGCTATTCAGCTTCTTATTTGTCTAACAACTGACAAAACAGACCGAGAGAGACTAAATTACTTACCAACTTAATGCAGCTAGCACCAGAGCAGGGATTTGAACTTGCTTCAGCACTCATTCACTATGTCCTTTGCACCCTACACTTAGGTATAAGGATCCTGAGGGCCAGAGAATATAAGTGACTTATCCCAGGCCACATGGAGTTCATGTGAAGCTACTGAGTCCAAAGTCAGTTTCCTTGGCCACTTACTCTGCTGTCTGTCCTAATTCCCTTCATTACTAACAAACCCTCCTGTTCTCTACTTAAGTCGGCACCTGCAAACTGCCTCTCACACCCGCAATCCCTCTTATCACTACATGCACAGAGCCTAGGTGTTAGGTTCCAGGTCTTTTTAATGAAATGTTCCTCTCACTTGCACTTGGCTAGTTGACTAAAGTTTAACCTGTGATGGGATTCTGGAGTCATCCAAAGTTCACCAGTGTTGTAATTTGCACTTACAGGTAGCGAATAGATGAGCCCTGAGTCTGGCACCCGTGGGCTTCATGGCTGCTTCTTTGTTCTCTGGGAAGGCAACAAGCCAGCTGAATGCAGGTGTTTCTTTGATAATCCCAGCTTAGAAGATAGATCATTGGGAGATATAATGACATGGAGAACCTATTCCCTGCCTTTAAGTGTCTTAGCAGCACATGGAGAAATTAGGAGGATGGAAGGCACCTTCGAGGTAATGTAAAGACACCCTCATCTTTCAGGAGGCATCAAAGGGAGCACAGTTGGAGTTCCTAGGTAATCAATGAGAGTGTGTCGGGAAAAGAACACACTGGGAGTTCAGGGAAGGGCAGAGCAGAGACAGAGAGGCTGAGGCTGGAGAAAGAGTGTTACCCAGGCTCCAGTCGGGATTTACCAACCCCACTCCCAGCCCTAAGCCTCTTTCTGTACACAGTGTTGCTACTCTAACCCTCATCGTTCACAGTGGGGCCTATAGCCCGGGTTGGCACTTTGAGACTCCCCCTTCATTCTGGTCTAGGCAAGAATGCCCTCAGGCACCATAGTATTGGAGAATTTGGGAGTATTGTAGTCAACATCCTAATATTTGGATGATGAATTAAAACTGGGGGTGAGTGTCCAGTAATTTGGTCAAGTTCCTCAGGGTCACAGCAGAAATGCATTTAGAGCCTATAGATCCCAGAAACCTTACGAGGATCCTTAGGCACACAATATAGGAGGAAAATGGATGCAGTCATCCCAAGTCTCACTTTCAGTTCTGGTTCCGTGTGGTTCACAGCACCAGGGAGGGGCGCAGGAGCACCGGAGACTGACCTCCAAGCTGAGGTGCCCTCTCATTTTCCACTCTACATTTATCTTTCCCAGGTAAAATAGAGTGGAGTTAGTTTAACATCACCTGCTACAAAGCACCTCTGTTGGGCAGAGCCAATCTCCCTTACCCTAAGGCTTTCTGGTTCATATGAGAGTCTCCAATTCCAGCCACAATGACCCAGAGAACAACTGATTTCATTTCCACCACAAAGCATTCTACATGAATTATGGATACCAACGCAGGAAAGCAAAGCAAAACAAAACAGATGGGTCCACTTATGTCAAAAGTTGACTGTATATGTCAGTAAGATGTCATGAACCCCTCCTTCTCTGCCCTCCACTATAGCCACCTTAGACCTTTTGTTTGTCTCTGAGGTTATTTTGTCTTGGGCCAGGCTCAGAAGAAAATGCCTCTTCCCTTTGGAGAAACCTACTATCCAAGGCTTGAATCTGAGCAGCAAGCTTTGCAGCCAGGATCCAAGGTGTAGAAGAAGACTTGGGGAGAAAGAACAGGGGAGAAGCGCAGGGTTAGCAGGCCAAGGGCTAGTCCAGCCACAGCCCTTTGGCACTGGGTGTTATATGGCTCAGAGCTACTAATTTAGGCTGTTGTCACACTCAGGCTCAGCAGCTGTCTTGGGACTGTGGTATGTTGACCATTGGCTTCCTAAGCCTGCCCTGCCGCAGTGAGAGAGAGGATACAAACATATCCCTTGGATTCACTGCTTCTCTCCTTAGGACATCACCCTCATTGGGAAGCAGATAATGAATGGTAGGATTTGATGGCTTTGACTCTTCTGGAAGGGCCATTTAAGGTTATCCTCTCTAACCTCTTTCCAAAAGCAGCAAGGTATGGTGACTCTTCCAAAATGTTTCAACACTAGAATTGAAAATGACAGATTTTCCGAATCAGACTCACTGAAGAAAGAGGCAGCCCAGGATTCTATATTTTTGAAAGCTCTCCATGAAATTCCGATGATCAGCCACTTTGGGAAACTAGCTGAACTTAAAGTGAGATTGGAGGGGGGATCTGGAGGCTCTACCAGGTATCTGTTTGCCCAAGTGATATACATGCGGGAAGGTTTCTCCTGAAATGGTAAGTTTATGGTCAGATGCTCAGAGGCAGGAAGCACTGCCCCAGCCTGCCGCCAAGAACTTTGGTGCGGGCCCCTAGGGAAAAGAATGCTACGTGCAGAAACCAAGTGGCTGCTTTCATAGTGGACTCTGGAACCCACAGCAGGGCTCCTGAATGTCAAATAGGCACAAAGTGAAAACTTACTTTCAGTGGTGTGCTGGTGCTTGTCTGCAACACGTTAAGAGAATAAACTATTAAATTGTCAGGAATTTTGCAAGCCACTTGAGCTCAAGTTGGTAGTTTGAAATCAGCCATGATGGGAGCATTTACACCATAGAATTTGGAAAACACTACAAATCACAGCTTTTCTTCTTTTTCCTGGAGAACCAGTGAATCTTACTACTTTCTTCCCATTCTTTGGGAATACAGTGCATTTGGCACATAGAGTGTTTGGCAATCAGCCACATAATCATGGAGCCACCAGCAGCAGTGATGGGCATGAGGTGTCTTCCCCAAGTAACTTGGAGGTAGGTGACATCAACAAGCAGGGTGATTCCAAAGAACATAAGAGGACTGATGTGAGTACATGTGAAGCACTGTGCCCTGACAGTACAAGAGCCCCTCCATCATCACCACTTCTGGGACTTCTGCCCTGCTCATAATCCCATCTGGAAGGGTCTTTGCCTGGGTTTGTTTGTTTTCTTAAATGTTCCACTTCCAAGCGCTACGGTGACAAAACAGTACTTCCACCAAACCATGTTTCTCTCTCTCTCTTGTCATTTAGAGTGATCTCCATTATTCATGAACTCTTCTAATTTTCTTAATGCCAAAAGCTTTTCTGCCAGAGGCATAGAATTGATCTTGTAGAGTGGTTTGCACACTTTGAGATGCTCTCATTTACTTATCTGAAAGGATTCTGCCCTGGGCTGGACATCAAACTGGGCCACGCAGTGCAGGGCATTGGGTTTCTGGGCCACATTACCTTGGAAACCATGGGGCTCTGAGATGAGGCCCAAGAGGGGCCCATAGCAAGCTGAGATCTCCTCCCCAGGGTGCTCTCACAGCCCTCTCTTGCCCTGGTTAAATGAGACTCCAAAGGCTACTGCCAAATTCTACTCTGGCCAGCTCCCAGCTGCAAAAATATTCAAACAATATTTGTAAAAATTGATTCTATTGAGAACATTAAGCCTTCTAAATAGTCATGCCCTGCTGGGCTCCATTTACTCTGAATGAAATGCATGTTGCAGTGGGAAAAGGATGGGTTTTGCAACCAAACACACTCGAGTTCAAATACCAGCCCTGCTGCTGGAGTAGCAGCCTTTCTCTTGGCCTCTGTTTCCTCATTTGTAAAGTGGGATTCTATGCAAATAAAATGGTAAAAACAATGGGAGGTACCTACAGTAGGGCTTGGCACAGATAAATATAGTGCCCCTGATTACTGAGAGCTTCTTACCAATCTCTTTTGAGCGTTAGCAAAGGCAAAGTAAACTTCTATTGAGTTTCCTTGGCCCTTGTAGTAGGCAGAATAATGCCCCTCTCCCCAAAATGTCCACATCCTAATCTCCAGAATCTTTGGATGTTGTGTTAGACAGCAAAAGAGATTTTGCAGGTGTGATCGAGGATCATGAGATAGGCAGATGATCCCGGATTAGCCATGTGGGCCTACTGTAGTCACCAGGGCTTTTACAGATGAAAGAAAGAGGCAGGAGAATCAGAGTCAGGAGGGAAGGGTTAAGACAAAAGCAGAGACTGGATGATGCAATATAAATTTGTAGATGGTGGGCTGCTGGCTTTGAAGCTTGAGGAAGGGGCCATGAGCCAAGGAATACAGGGAGCCTCTAGAAGATGGAACGGCAAAGAAATGGATTCTTCCCCTAGAGCCTCCAAAAGAAATTCAATCCTGCTGATACCTTTATTTGAGCCTAACGAAACCCATCTCAGACTTCTGACCTCCTGAAATATAACACTGTAAATTGGTGTTGTTTTAAGTGGACAAATTGTGGTAATTTGTTACATCAGTAGTAGGAAAGGAAAGCAGCCTTTAATTCCTCTCTACCCTAGGAGATCTGCCAAATCCCTCTCCAATTTTGGGGACATCCCTGGAATCCCCAGCTTGGTTCTGGGCCTCCTGAATAGCATAGCCATCTGGCCCTACCTAGATGAAGGGGATGTTAACTCTGACTTGGGACAGAACCACAACGATAGGTAACATTGAGTGCGTCTAGGTGTATTACACATTTTTTTTTTTGAGACAGAGTCTTGCTCTGTCACCAGGCGCCAGGCTAGAGTGCAGTGGCACAATCTCAGCTCACTGCAACCTCCGCCTCCCAGGTTCAAGTAATTCTCCTGCCTTGACCTCCCGAGTAGCTGGGACTGCAGGCGGCACCACCATGCCCAGCTAATTTTTGTATTTTTTACTAGAGAGAGGGTTTCACCATGTTGGCCAGGATGGTTTCGATCTCTTGTCCTGCCTCGGCCTCCCAAAGTGCTGGGATTACAGGCATGAGCCATGGCGCCCGGCTGTATTACACATATTAATTCATTTAATCCTTACCACACATCTATAAAGTAGGTACTTTATATGTCTCTTCTACAGATGGGAAAACTGAGGTACAGAGATGTTAAGTAATCCAGGAAATCTTTCTCCAGAGTCCAAAATCTAAATCATGGCCTGATGAGGCCGAAAGTCCATGCACTGAGAGTGGACTTAGATCAGAAATCTCAGATCAGGCCAATGGGGTGAGTCTCTGGTTCCTCTAGCTCAGGTTTTCCATGCCAGAGACTCGCCCCATTGGCCTGATCTGAGATTTCAAACAGCTATCCTTTCCCTCCCTCTAGAGTCCAAAGAGTGGCTAGAGAAAAAGAGAGGATGAAAGCCAATCTGCCAACCCCATTTCTGGAGTGCAATCGCTATCAGAACCCAGAAAGCTTTCCAAGATGCTTAGAAAGGATGATTCCACAGCGATAGCCTCTCACATGCAAACCTCCCCCACAGGCTTTGTGCTGAGCCCCAGAAAGAGTCTGAAGTCACCTCCGAGCTGGCCCGGCGGGTACCACGGTTCTACATGACAAGAGACCTACTGCCCTCGTGGACACTGCAGGGTAGCTCTGACATAGCCTTCAGGCAAGAGAAGAGTGCAATGATGTGGATGATGGCTGAATACGTGAGTTAATATTTGAAAGGCCCTTAGAATGTTGCCTGGTCCACAGTAGAGCTATGTGAGCACTTGTTTAATTTATTAATTAAGTTTCTTTCCCTGGCCTGAAAAGTGCTGATGGAAGCGTTATGTAAGGTAGTACTTCTCCAACTTTAATGTGCATGCACATCACTTTGGAATCTTCTTAAAATGCAGATTTGATTTAGAAGCTCTGAGATGGAGTCAAAGATTTCGAGTTTCTAGCAAGGTGATGCAGACACGGCTGGTCTGCAGACCCGAGTTTGAGAATCAAGGGTGTGAGACGCTGATAACACAGGACAGAAAGCCAACTTCATTATGGGAAGGGGCCCTGAATCCAGTGTGTACCCCGACTGTGGCTAGAGGTCTGGCTTTGGAAACCTTTCTTCCTTTCTGGGCAAGTGGCTCTGGCCAGGAGGTGTCCCTTAGCTGGACCAGCAGGGTGGCAATGGGCCATTTCCACTGAAGCTTCCAACCATGTCTCAAGCACGAATGAGGCTCTTAGCCAGCAGGCTAAGGAAAGTGTTTACCAGGAGAAGCTTAAACCCTTCAAAGCCTCCTGTCCCCTACAAAATAAACACCAAGCTCCTTGGGATTCACGCTCGTGTCAATACAACTCAAAATCCTGATCTCTATTCCACCATATCGCAGGGCTTCCCAAATACTACTGGCTGAAAGCAGATGGCTTCCCTCCCACCTGATCAAATGATTTTTGCTATCCCTAGGAAATCCCTCCCCAACTGGCCCTGTGTGTTCAGACAACAAGGTAAACGGCACTCCTCTCAGCCCCTCAGAGCCCCTTTTGTGTCCCCTCCAGCTCCTAAGCCGTCACTTCTCAAAGTGTGGTCCATGGACCAGCCGCATCAGCACCACGTGGGAGCTTTTGCTAGCGATGCAGCTTCTCAGGCCCCACCCAGACCTGCTGAACCAGAAGTCACAGTTAAGATCCCTGGTGCGTTGCGTGCATGTGCAAGTCGGAGAAGCACTAGCCTAGGGCACTTTTATTTATACATTGGCCTCACAGTTTTCACTCAACCTTCATTTCAACTTCCCTTTCCCAAGCAGGTCAGCATGACCTAGATGCCGAGTATAAATTTAGCCTCTGCTCCTGCTCTCTTAGGTCGCCTCGGCTTTCAGAGGCTCCCAGTCCATTCCTCATCTTCCTCTAGTAGGGGCAATTTTGCATCCCCACCCCTTTTTAAGTTAGCCTCAACATGGTTTGCTAGCCCTCATTTAAGAATCTTTGCAATCATGTTTTTCTTTCTATAACAAATGAGAAACTTTTGCTTGAAAGGCTTTTAAACTGATCAGAACCACTGCTATGCACAACACATGGTTGTGTTACATTTTCTCTCCTGCCGTGAGGTTGCCCACACCTCAGGAGCAGGAATCTGCCTTGGTGGGACAAAGAGAGGAGGCAGCCCCTTCCTCAAGGGGGTAAGAGTTCTTGGCTTCTTCACAGCACCTTGGCTTGTAACAGAAAGAGCACAGCAAAAATTGCAAACAGCTGCTGTTCCTCATGAGGCAAGAGCTAGACTGACGCAGGTCATCCTGGAGCTGGTGGCATGATTCAAGGAGTCACTTTCCGAAAGGAGCCAGCAGAGGGTTCCTTTAAAGCTTGGAGATCCTGAGGACAAATTTCCAACCTAATCTTGGAGGAATAAATGATCTCATCCCTCTTTTTACCCCTCTCCTTTGAGAACAGCCTTTACGACGCTTCACTAGGCTTTCTTAGCTTGTATTTTATTTTTTAAATCTCATCTCTTAATTTCTCTCAGAACATAAAAATACATACATACTTCTCTATGCAAATCCACAGAGGAAAAAAATACGTGCAGAAAATTTGTAAGATAAAATACAGCAAAGAAAATAAAAACTAGTTTACCAAGCGGAGATGATCACCAGTAACACTGCTGTCTTTTCCTTCTTCGGACCCATACATCTAATATATACACACTTATGTTTCATATACTAATGTATGGGATGACACCATAGAGTTTTATACATTGCTTTTTAACTTCATAGATTAGTATTATCTTGTGTTGTTAAACATTCTCTGAAAACATTATTATTCAGATTGTGAAATTCTGTCACAAAGTTCTTGTCATGATTTACTTAGCCACTCCTCAATACTGATGACTTCTTTGGCTTCCTTTTTTTTTATTTTTGATTTTTGACATCTTCATATGGTTTAATAAAAATTAGTTACTTAAATCTTTCATTTATTTTGCAAACACGTATTGAGCACCTACTAAGTGCCAGGCACGGTGTCAGGTGATGAGCTATCAAGATGAATCCTTGAGGGCCTTGCTATAGTCTTTTGAAGGCGCAGGCAGGTAAACAAATGCATAGAGTGTAGTAGAGCCTGTAATAAATGACATACAGAGTAGGAAGAGAGAAGTCCCCGTCACAGATAGCAGGATTCCCAGAGAATCCTTAGTGTGGATAATAATCTCAGAGAGAAGTGAGTAATATGTCTCCTCTAACATAAAAATAATTGTCACTTACATATATGTCTTGTTTTACATACTTCTGTGTTTATGATGGCAATGTATTTTCATGACATTTTCCATATCTATCAATACACTCATTTTCAATATCAGTATGCAGCACCAACCACCCTCTGCAGTTCCCCACCTCACTTACCACCTTTTTTCCCAGTAAGTTCAAAACCAGTGTTGGGATAGCAAGGATAGGATCCATTACCCTGGAGAGCCAGGCCGGAGTAGCTTGGGTGGCTGGGATGTGTTCTAACCATGGGCAAGGGACCTGGATAGGACTCCAGTTCCAGCATGGGATTAGCATGCAAGTCAAAAGCCACAGCCCGATACTATGAATTGGACAAATGAGATATGAGTAAGGGGGAAAGTCTACAGCTCACTCAGGTGCTTTGAGTCTCCTTGTGCATCTGCAGACCAACTCAGACTCCACCACTGCAGCTATAAGCAAGAAACACCCTGTGCCTTCTATGCTGCTGTGGGGTAAGTCCACACCATCCTGGATGGGGACTAAAGAGACGGTTTAACTTGTCCAATGTCAAGAGTTTGTATTTGAACTCAAACGTAATTCCTATTGTAAGTCTCCTAAAATGAGGCAGCTCCTTAGGCAGAAAACTGGAATTTAGACACTAAACCTTAGATGGGCAGGAAATAATCATGTTAGCAATAGCAAGATTGATTGAGAGACGGCTATGTGCCAAGCACTATCATAAGTGCTTTACAGGTAGGGACTCATTTAAAGCTCACAAATTTATAAAACAGTTTTTATTACTTTTATAGGTGAAGAGACTGAGACCCACAGAGGTTAAGTCCACAGTGAGCCAGCTAGCCAGTGGCAGAATCCATTGCTCGGGCTCTCAGCCGTTACACCACACTGCCATCTGGGGATGCTCAGCTCTTTCCAAGATGTAGAGTCTAGAATCTAGACCTGGAGGAGTCCCAACATGAATGAGAAAACCCTTAGATGGAGTGGGACAGGTGGCTTCTGTCACTAGGAGGAGCTAAACAGGACGTGGATGATAAGCAAGCTATATCCTCTTCATTCCTGTTTCCTGAATTGCATGTTTCTGTGCCCAATCCCAGGTATGCTGAATCAGAATCTCCATAGATGAGGTCTGAAATCAATATATTTATTTCCCCCAATGATTTTGTTGCACCCAAGTCATGAAGTAGCATTTAGGGACCATATTATCAGATTGCTCTTCAGTGTATCTGCTTCCTTTCTAGATTGTTTCCATTTATTTTTTGTAGAGACAGGGTCTCCCTGTGTTGCCCAGGCTGGTCTCAAAATCCTGCGCTCAAGCGATCCTCCTGCCTTGGCCTCCCAAAGTGCAGGGATTATAGGCATGAGCCTTGTGTTTTCAAACATATCATAAAATCTTCTCAGAATATTTGGAAACAATCTAGAGGCCAAAGTAGAGGAAGTAGAGGAGTTAATAAGAATGCCTCAGAGAGTAGATAAATCTCAAAAAATAAGATTTAGCACTATAAGAACTAGTTGCATGGAGCTGAGAGGTTTGGAGTTGTCTGAACTAACAGAATCAGATGAGGAATATGCCTCTCCTTAATGGTCAGACTCCATGAATGATACCATGCAGGAGTGGTGAGCTTAGGCACAACTCAGCCACCACCAAATAGAATTCCAAACTATTGCATGGTCCCCGTCAAAATCACATCAACATTCACTCTTTATCTATATGGAATTGCATATTTAAATGGTCCCTATAAAGAAGGCAGATTGATTAAGTCTAAAATATAAAATATTGTAATATAAAATCATTGTACATCATGGTGGCATTTGTCAAACCATCCTTCCATCTGCCAGCATATTCTAACCATCTGTTATAGGTTGAATTGTGTCCCACAAAAAGATGGTGAAGCCTTAATCCCCAAAACCTGTAAAGATGATCTTTGGAAATAGGGTGTTTGCCGATGATCAAACTAAGATGAGGTTATTAGGGAGGGTCTTAGTTCAATACGACTAGTGTTCTTCTTAAAGGGGAAAATTTGAACAGATGTGAGGAGAAAAACAGGTGAAGGTGAAGGCAGAGATTGGGGTGATGCATCTACGAGTCAAAGAATGCAAAAGATGGCCAGCAAACCACCAGAAGCTAGATGAGAGACCAGGAAAAGATTCTGTCTCTCACAGCTCTCAGAAAGAAGCAACTCTACTGGCATCTTCCTCTCTGGCTCTAGGCGGCTGAACTATAAGACAATAAATTTCTGTTGTTTAAGCCACCCAATCTGTGGCACTTTGTTATAGGAGTCCTAGCAAATATGCCATTAAATGACCCCAAGTTGATATCAGTTATCCAGGAAATTCACATAATGATGAACCTCTTACCTAGACCAGTTATTTTTTGTTTTCCTTCTCATTATAGAAATCTGATTAATGATTTAGAAATGTGTACACTCTGGGCTTTGTGGGATGTTTCTTTTAGGTATACCAATGCTAAAGTGCACTCAGCTTTGAGAATGATGGATTTTAGAGTCAGGGATCATTGTGCGTGTGTCTTTAATAAGGAAAGACATGGGAAAAAGGAGATGGACAGGAAATAGTGTTCTTAACAAGAACACTAGCTGCCACCATAGATTGGAGATGGGCGGAAACTCCAGGTGAAAACGTACTCTAAATTCCAATGTTCTTGCCTGATGAGCTACACTGGTTACATGTGCGTTTCTAGAACTTTTGTCCCTCTGGCTCAAGTCCTTAAAATTCTAAGGAGGCAGGGACCCTGGCTTTTTATTATATGCTCTATACTAATGCCTAGTATATTTGACCCTCATTGTTTACTGGATGAATATTTTTTAAATAAATATCCTCTTTATCTTCTTTTAAGCCCACAACCTATTCTTTGCCATCTTAGATCACTAGTATCCAAATTTCGGCATGTCCCCTTAATATATGTTTACTTATTATAAACATATACTACCCTATAAGAGGAATTGAAACATCCAAAACATAAGATGGAAAATAAAAAGCTGGAGGTTCCATTACACTCTTCTAAAGACCCCACGGATTTTTATTATGTGCTTCCTGAACATCCTCAACCTTAACCACTGCTATGGATCTTACGATTTAATGACAAAAAAGGCAAAGTGCCAAGAACCCGAGGCAATGAAGTCTTCTCCCTGAGGCCCAGATAAGCACCCCCGGTTCCCACACCTCCCTTGCTGCTCATTTGGCTTTCTACGGTAGGAAGGGGCAGAGTCAAAGGAGGAAGCCTTCCTCTTTTCAAAACAAAAAGCGTCCATATCTCTCACGACCACACCCATGAAGAATGTAAACCGTATGATCAAGTGATTTGTTAATCAGATTTATTTAGCTAATGGGCTTTTTAAGTTCCAAGAAGAGGTTGGAGTCAGGTCCCTTGGAACAGAATTTGGGAATCATACAAACTGGGGATACTGGATTATATGATTCAATTTTCTGGGCACTTTTAGTGTCATTAAGAGAAAAGGTTCTTTTTGCCCACTGTCTCCTTGAGTGTTATATCACAAATTATGTCATCACGGAACTCTTTTTTGTGAATCCTTATTTTTAAATATTTTTATTGTCTTTTTTCTTATGATCTTACAAAATCCAGACTTATTAACATTTTGAAGCAAATTAGTTAGGATTGAGGTAACCAAAGAAAATCACTATCTGAAAGTATTAAATAAGCCTCATTAGAAATATTAATTTCTGATTCATATACGACTAAAATTTCCTTTCATTCACTTGACTTGGGCATGTAATTACTTTCATCTAACAAATTTTCAGGAACTTTTTAATGAACTTGTCGTCAATTGAATTTAGGTTCATGTTAGAGGAGTTACCCTTTAGGCCCTGAATACACAATGCATAAAAGACCTAGGAAGAAATAAACATAAGCAAAAACACTTAACTCTGCTCACAAAGGAACAGAAAAGAGAACTGTATTAAATTAGAGACAGAAAGAAGAAGGGAGGAAGGAAGGAAGGAAGGAAGGAAGGAAGGAAGGAAGGAAGGAAGGAGGGGAGGGGTGGGGAGGGGAGGGGCGGGATGCTCTTTATTGTCAATAGTCTTGGATTTTGCTATGAGAAGGTCAGGGTAAGTTAAGTCTTTTCATAATATTTCACATTGGTTTGACAGTACATATAGCAAAGAATAAAAGATAATAGAGGGAC